>JAQZBX010004342.1:0-60836 GCA_029593785.1 Cabassous unicinctus | reverse complement strand
GAGACCTAAATTTAGAAAGAAAGCTCCCTGTCTTTGTTAGGTGACAGGGAACATGAACCTAAACGTAATCAATTCGCCTATTAGTGGCCCTACAATAAGTATCTTGCAATCTTTACCTTGCTGTCTTTCCAGAAGACTGATGCTAGCTAATCTCTAGTATGAAGAGTCTATGGATGAGGGCTGAGAGAAGCTTTAGAGACAGGTCTGCCATTCTCCCGAAAACCCAGAGGAACCGAACAGCTTTCCATCAAATAAATAAATAAAAACAGTTTCTGCATGGCCAGGCAGCTTAGAAAAATGTTTACCAGGTCTTCAAAATGTCAGCAGCCACTCCCCTGCTTCCCACTGCCTAAGGAAAGATATGTCAGAAGGCTTTTTGCCTCAGAGCTGGAAATGAGAACCACTCATGGCTGTATTTTCTGCTTGTGTGTCTTTTACTTCATTCTCACTTCTGTGACATAGGTATGTCGAGACATAGGTATGTAGCAAGTCGCATGACAAATAGTTTTCCTGGGTGGTGAGGAGTCTTATGTGGGGTCTGAGAAGATAACTGAACACACAACGTTCAGTCTGAACCATTTGACAGTGTGGTGTGTGTGGTGACGGTGAGGTAAGATGACGGAGACATTTCGTGAGAATTCTAAGTCATATGCCAGCCTCAGAGCCAGGCCTTAACCAGGCTTATCTCCGAAAACCTCAGAAGAGCTTGTGGGTTAAATGCTGTTACCGCTATTTGACAAATCAGGGAATTCAAGGCCACTCACTTGAGTGAAAGTCTGCTTGAGTCCAAGCTAAGTTTGTCCCAGGATGCCTGCTGAAACCACTGACTTTGTGCTGGGCCCTGGGAAACTGAGAGGAGATGACAAGCCCTGATTCCTGATTGCTGACAGGACCACAAAATCACCTGCCCCCAGGTTCCAGGCAGGTAATATACCTGTGAGAAGCATCTGTTTCAGATTCTTAAGATCTGTGGAATGAATATGAACTGGAGACTGCAGGGCCAGCTGAAGATACAAATGCATACTTTTAAGTTCTGCACTCAACAAACCAAATACTCTTGTGGTCTCAGTATGTCCTACAGAACTCTGGTTTGTAAAGCAGAATTTAGTAGCCATAATGTGGTTTTTGAGTCTAAATCTAAGGCCTGCTCTATGGAACCTGGCAGGACAAAGAAGATCTCTCCAGTAACTTCACATTACTCTGGGCCATCCTTCAATGGAGGTGAACAAGTAGGAATAACCTTGGCAATGCCATGCTTCAGAAGAGGCAATGCTGGGCTCAATTTCAGGCTGCCTGCGCAGTCTGAAATCCCCCCTACCATCATTCCCAAAGTCAGAGGAGCCAGGGCAGGTGTTTTGGTATCAACACTCCTGAGTCCTCACTGTATTCCTAGCAGTAATCCTAACCCAGCAGCCGATCTTCATGGGAAGAGCTTCCTAAGGAAGCCCAATTGCTTTCCCCTCACCTGGCCTTTCTAGTAGAGGAAGCACAGGCTCCATCGCATCCGGTGTGTAATTCAGCTTGAGTCCAGCACCCTTTTCCACAGAGAGGTGAAGGTGAGAGATGATGAAACAGGCCCAGTCCAAACTTCCAAGAAACATCTGTGGAAGTCGAACCAGCTCAGATGCCAGGGCCCTCCTGAGGTTGGCCCCATCTACTTGCAATGTCCCATCATCTACTTGCAAATGCAGGGGACTCCAAAGGTGGACAATTCTTCAGTGGCCTAGAATACACTTGAGAGTAAATGAAAACCTCCCCGAGGAGGATAGAGCATCCTGCTGGAGTTTCTAAGATTCTGAGCATCAGAGGAAACTATAAAGCAGCCAATCTTCAGGATTTTCTCCAGACATTTCCTCCCACTCTCTTGTACTTTGCAATTGGAAGAAGCAGGCAATTTCATAGGGCTTCAATCCAATGGGAATATCCCTTGCTGGGGAGTAAGAAATCTTTCCAGATTCTGCCTCTTTCCCCTCTGCTCAACAAGACCTGCTCAGGTACACTGGATAAGCATCATGGCCCAGACCCCAGACAGACAACCAAGCCCTGTGTTGTTGGTAATATCCAAGGTATAGGAACAACTGAACAGGCATTGTTTACTGACAGCTACCATGAGAAGGATTCCATGCTGCAGTGCATTGTCCCACTCATTCCTTTGTGTCCATGTTTCCACAAGAGGGAATTCAGGAGTAGAGTGGTTCCTTCTTCTGGTCTACAGCCAGAGGACAGCTAGAAGTAAGTGGCGGAGCAGGGGATCTCATGCCTCAGCCTACGCCCTTCCCCTCTACTCTACACACTTGATTTTCTAGTCCTTTCTTCGCATAATCAAGAGGCTTGGGTAAGACTCTCCAAATCCCAAATATTTGAGGGCTTCTTCCTTGCTCTCCTCATGCCCTCCTGACATTATCTTTTCTCCGATGATTCTGTTTGTCCAAAGCTAAACAGCAAGACGTCCTTTTGTCTGCACTGGCTCTGGATCTGTGGACACCTTCCACCCATAGGTGGCAGTGTGTCACTGCCCTTCTCCTCCCAGCCTGGAGCCAAGTGCTGGATCAAACTTCCTTCCCCCAAATCTCAAGGGCTTTTCCACCTTCACAGACAGAACTGATTCGAACCACTCACGATTAGATTCCTGTCAGACTGTAACAGAAATCCCTCTTAAGGTCAGGAAGGGAGCACAGCTTGAAAACCTGGTTCAGGAAGAAGATTTGTCAGGTTCATTACTTACCAGGATGAGAAGAATAGTGGATACTATTTTCATTTACTTCTGTCTGAACAGCCTGGGAGCTGTAGCAGGATTCCTAAGACCATGCTCAGTTTGTGTAAATTTTTGTTGTAGGCTTGACATCTAGCTCAAGGGGGTAGGGGGATTAAGAGAACTTAATTAGCCAATAATAGTGGACATGTGAGCTAGGGTTGACCTGGCAACTTGCTCAGTATTTTACATACATGGGCTCATTTGACCCTCGCCACACTTCTATGAAGTAGGGTCTATCATTATTCCAGTGAAACTGAAGCAGAGAAATTAAATGAAAGAAAGAGGAGAGAGTATAGGCACAGGCAGGGAATGAAAAACATCTTTTCCAATACAGGGATGGTGTATTCTTGTAAAGCCAAGACCTGAGAGCTTGGGAACCAGATTTCCCCTTTCCCACTGGAGTTTCTCTCTTTTCTGGGATGCACAAGAAAATGGTTTTCAAGGAGTCTAGGTTAAAATAGGAGGTCAGGGATTAAGCCATCCACTTGTACTACCCTTGACTTCCTGACAGCCAGTTTTTTTTTTTTTTAATCAGGACATACTCTTCCAGGGGGGCTTTTGAAAACCAAAGACAATCAACACAACGACTTCAGTAGACAAACGTGGGGAGCCTAATTTACCTTGACTTTTGAGATGCATGCTGTGTCTTTAGAATCGGTAGGACAGGAATGAAGGCAAGAGAACAACAATTAACATATCTGAAAAAGCAGAAAAATCTAATAAAGTATGATTTTCTAGAAGACTTCTATTTAATTACCGTGAGATTCAAGGAATGCCTATGGTTCATGCAAACATTTATTTTTAACATCTAAATAGATACAAAGAATTATAGCATGGTCCCGGTCCCCAAATTCATGCTTGTTTGTATCTGAAAAGGCCATGGTAAGACAGATGTTCTTTCATTTTTCCATCAGTGGCTATGACCAAAAAAGCAAAGCACAGTGATTCTTGGCAAGGAGACTAGCAAATTTAAATTCTGGGGAAGGTAAGAATGAACATTCTCAGACCTAAAGGATGTTGCACTACATACAATAAGCTTGGCACCTACCCCGCTTTTACAGGGTGGCCTTGATGACCACAGAGATGGATGGGCAGTCCACTTCTAACTGCATCCACTGCCTGCTCCATTGACATCTCTGAATCACACCAAATGAGAAGCCAGAAAATGTCTGTGGGTGGCCGTTACAAAGTGCTAATGTCCCTCCTTCCTGACATCAATGCCCACTGCTGTGGTCTGATAAATGGGCTACATCCTTTTCTTTCCCCTCCTTCTGTCTCCCCACCCAAGGCTGCTAAATCTGTAATGTTTCTCGATAAGTCCATGTTTTTTTCTTTGTCTGCCTTGGTCCCCAACAGTTCATTTCTTTTGTTAGAGCCTTTTTATTTTTCAGTGCACACTAGCCAAATGCCTTGAGATGCATCAAGCCAATGATTTTGCATTGGAATGGCTCTGCCCTGAGCCTGTTAGCTACAGTTGCTAGGCTGGCTTCTGCAGCATGTCACAAAGAACTCTGTGAAAGCCTTGGTAAACACTATTAAGCCCTAAACGAATGATGATAGGGAAATCAGCTTTAAGATGTGGGCTAATGGAATGATATATTCATTGTGCTGTGTGGAAAAAAAAGAACTGGACACAAGCCACATTTCATAAGCAAATGGAATTATGCAAAAACTACAAAAGGTAATAAATGGCTTTTTGCTTCCTCGAAAGGTCTGTGCTACCAGGACAGGACTCAGGTGGTGGTGATGGCTCATCTGTGGACCCTTATATGCAGACAGGAAGTTGTAGTACTGCTGCCTTGCATTCCTCCTTCTGGCAGCAAACTACATCTGCCTTTGGCATTTGGAGCTTGTCTAAATGCCCATGGAAAGCAGAGGAAATTAGTTTGGAGGCAGGCAAGCTGCAACTGGAGCTGAGTGTCAGGGATTTCTGAATCCATCTAGGTAAGATGGCATTCTGATGGACATCTCAGCATAAGGAGGATCCCAAGACACTTCTACCTTCCTCAATATGTGAGGCATGGTCTGAAGTTAAAATCAGTTGAAATACTGATGCTATAAAATGCAATAGTATTTCAATTGGGTGCAAAAGGAAAACCTTGCTTTATCTTCCCTGAATGAGCTCGGTGGCTGTTTTAGGAATTGTTCAGGGTGCAGGTTGAAGAGTTATTAAAAAATGAACAGACTTGACAGGCAGGGAAAGAAACATACCTTGCTCATTAGACGAGAGGTAAATTTCTATTTGTTCATATTTTCCATTGGTAACAGAATAACCTGTCCCATTCAATGGCTTCCATATATCTTCCTTCAATATACCCTATTGTTCCTTACTCTATAGTAATAGTAACTTGGAGATAAATATGGGAATAATCTTGGAATCCGCAATGAATTTTTCTCAATGAGACACAAATTCTTGGAAGCTTGAACCAAATTATTTCAAAGTTGTGCCCTTTAAACCCAAACTTCCTAGACCAAGTAATCTGAGGAGTCAAACTCTTTTCTGGAACATTTATACCAAGGACAACTATCTGATAATTGGTAACCAGATGATAGTGGGAATAGGATTAGTGTGTAAAAGTCCAAGAAATCTTTGAAGAGTGGAAAGAATGCCTTAGGATCTCTTGAGATCAAATATCCCTCACCGTTGATCTATAATTCTATGGTCCTTCCTTTCTACCTGGCCTAAAGTTTCCTCCATTGAGGCCACTCCTTTTGGGACTGTGTCTTCCAAATTTTATAACATTCCAGGCTGAAAAGCAAACCTCAAGGTTATCTAGCCACGACCCTCAGTCATTGTGTTCTTTCTACTCCATCCTTGCCAAGGCATCACACGGGCTCAGTCTGAATACATTCAATGACAAACTTACTACCTACTCTGATAGCCTAGTCTCTTTCAACTTCAATGGCTCCTTTTGACATTGAACATAAATATGTTATTCTATGCCCTCTACTCAATGGTCTTAGTTCTTGTACTTGAGATATTGTAGACCAAGGTAAGGTGACTGTTTCTAATACTATAGAGAATTTTTTGTTTGTTTGTTTCAGTTTGCCTTAGTCATTTGGAGACCAAATAAAAATTATTTAGGGAGAATTTGGATCAAAATCAACACAAGATTTATTTCATATCCCTGTTCTTTCTGTCATGACACACCCCTGATGCAGTCAGGTAATGACTGTATGTTCAGAATGCTTGGTTTTCTTTAAAAGCCACAGGTTAGAAAGGCTCAACCTCATGAATTCATAGACATTGCTAAGATGTCCATTGATCATTGTCTCTTGATTCCATATATATCTCTCTGGTTCCTGGAATCCTTGGAATCAAAGAGACTGTAGTTGTAGTTCTCCTGGGCTCTTGGCTAAGGAAGTGGCTTCTAAAGCGATCCCCTGAGTCAGTAATACACTTTCCTGGAACAAAGACACTCTGCCTCTAGGAAAAATTACTGAATATTAAATACTGGTTGTAGCCTTTGACTCTTCTTTCTTTTCTGCTACTCAGCACAATTTCTGTAACTCCTTAACATGTTGCACAACAGGGAGATTTCTCTTGTTTCATTTCCTCTTAAATTGTTCCAGCTGTTCAAGACATCTCCAAAGTGTGGAAATGAAAGCCAGTAGAATGATCATCCAAGTGTGGACTGACAAGTCCTGAAGTTCTGCTTAAACCATCTTTCACTGGCACAGACTTACAGATAAGCCTATTGAATTAAGATAGTATCACCTGGCAAGGTGCTGGGCATCTGAGCCACAGGAAGTGAGACATTAAACTAAAAAATTCATACCAGGAGATTTCAATATGAGAAATAGCAAATACAAGAATGCTGAACTGAAGGAAAAAAAACGGGTATAAAAAAGCCCAGCACAGGTGAGATGCTATCAATGGAAGGATGGGGAATCTACATTTGTGAGTTGCCAACCATATGCCCAGCCTAGAGCTATTCCCCTTATGCACTTACCTTATGACATTGCAATGGCTGAGGGTGGTAATGCTATCTCAATTTTACTATGGGGAAAATGAAGCTCAGAGAAAATAAGTAACTTTTCATACATCACAGCCCAGATTCAAACTCTGTTGGACATTGCCTTGAAACTGATTAAACATTTAAAGAACTTTAAGATATTTTTGGTTGCTGGACTATGTTTGATGAAATGGAATGGCCATTCATGATATAGGGCTGCTTGAGATTTCTCAGCAACTTTTGCATTTCAAAGTCCTACAGCATTCTGGAGCCATCCATTCCTCGGTGCTTTCAGAAATCTTGAAGTCTTGAGATACTTCTCTTGTAGAATAAAGAGCCCAGGTTCTCTCCTCCAAATTGCAAAGGATCCTGTGAGGGCTTGCAGTTTTCCCTGTCACTTTGATTTATCTATGGAATTTTCCATCTTTACTTGGCAACTTTGTTCCTGTGACTTAAATTATCTCTTCTTAAAATCAACTGAAAACTTGAGTACAGTTCCCTTTTCCCTTTCCACCCAAAATGTCAATAAAAGAAGACAGCAGGAAGATGATTTTACTGAAAGTAGGGGGGAAATGGAGGTGATGTGGGACTGTCACATCATAAGAAAGCCAACAATATACAGCTTAGCACAACATATAGTGCCATTTTTAGAAGTCTGTCAGATACTGTTGCTACCAAGAATTAATCATTATTGTATTTCTCAAGAATTAATCATTAGCTGTATTTCTCAACAAGCCCTAAAACCAGAGACAAATCCTCATTATTCTTTTGAAAACATACACACACACACACACACACACCTACACACAGACATACCACTTCCCCACACCTCTCAGAAATAAAAATCCATAAAGGAAAAATAATAAAGTACAACTGTGATTATATGAGCGGTACAAATATGGCTTTTGATTTTTGTCATTCTTTTTGGTTCCCTATGCTTTACAGTTCTTCTGTAATGAATATTTATTGCTTTCACTGCAAGGAAAGTGAGAAGAAAGAAGAATTATTTTTAGTTTAAAAGGAAATAATGTAAAAGAGCTCTTGTTTCAAGGGACCTGAGCCAGGAATAATTTTTCTTACCTAGCTGTTAACTGCTGGCTCTTCTGACCTCAAAGCCTTCCATGTTTCAATCTTCTTTCTTTTAATGTTGAAGAGAGTAATATAGTAGGGGTTCTGATAAAAGAATATGAAAAACGGGCTTTTTAATGTGAAACCTTACATATCTTCTAGAACAGAATCATGGCCATTCACTAGTAATTGCTCCAGACTTCAGGGAAGATGGGACTTCCCCACTTAAAAGTTGAAGGGCTCGCCAATTGTAAAACCTGTTTCAATAACTGATTTGCGTTGAGAACTGCTAGTTCTTTTCTCCTTCTCTTTAACCTAACTCCCAGAGAGCTCATACCTTCTGGTTATATGTTCAGCAGAAAATGACAGCAGTGGCTACATGGTTTTGTCTTTTAGGACTTGATGCATGAGTTGGATGTTCCTGGCCATTAAACTTTGAAGACCCAGAATAGGCATCTCATGCCTCTTTGCAGCAATTTGGTCCAGACCTTTCTTAGATGTTTCCTATCCATTTCCATTTCCTGCATGTAGCTGGTGTTTGGATCTGTTCTCTCTGTGTGAAGTTTCCCTCCTCTTTGCATAAGGACTCTGTACTTTGTCTTTTCAGCGAATGATTGGGGAGGCAACATCAGCAAACTAGAAAAGTGTTTAGAGGAGCAGAGAGTTGGGATTCAACTTTTCTCAATTGCAACATGATGTATTGATTGAACATGTAGTAAAAAGCAGATATTTATTATCGTTCGATTAAGTTTCCTTCACTGGCTTAGATGTGAAACTGAACTGTCAGTTTTCCCTAATCTGGACTTCATTTGATAGAGTGCCCTGTGTTATTGGAGACACACTCTTGAGACTTATATGCTGGTTTTTGCCTCCACCAGTCTAGCCAGGTGCTATAAAGGGGAGACTGATACCAAGCCACTTGGTGCTCTTCATGAGCTGACCCTCACGGAAATCATGTAGCTTATTGTGCTAGTAATAAAGGGATTTTTTTTCTCTTTCCTTTGAAAGATTAAATTTAATAAAAATGCCATTGATCCTTTGTGTAGCAATTGAAAAAATAATTTTAATTATTATACAATGAAAAATATAACTCTCCACATCTTCCAGCCAGTGAATTACCTCCCCAAAGGCAAAGCCACACATGGAAAGTGTTATTCTAGCTGAAAAGTATCATGGTGAGAATATCATTATTTCTTAATGCACTTGCCTGGGCATTAGTTAATTTTGTCAGAAAATCATTAGGAGAAAATATCTTCATGAAACTAGGCTGGTTATAACACATTACTTTTCATTGCTTGGTGCCTCATAATCATCTAAAAAAAAAAAGCCTTCAAACATCTTCATTTTCAAATTTAAATTGCAATGCATGGACTGTATACAATACGGTAATATGCAGTATTTATTTTTAATTTCAATGCCTTTCACTGGTAGCTGCAGCATTTGTAAAGTGGCTTGAAATCTCCACTAAGAAAGCATACTCAAAATTGAATAAGGATAGAGTTGCTTAGAAGAGGTTGCTGGAGATCACAAGACAACATGTATTCCCAAGGAGATTATTTTGAAGAATACTCTAATTTAAGATATCTGTACTTATACCACTGGGGAGATTTTTACAGGGTCCTTTATTATTGTTGGCCTTTGCTACATTTTAGGCCAATGCTTTCCTTATTTTTGCACAGAATAAAACAACAGAAATGTAAAAGGATATTTGTTCAGGCAGTTCAATTTCAAAGTCTCAATTTGACCCCACGCATAGAAAGAGCAACATATTGTTGACTATTACACTCGGCAAGAATCTTGGGAATTTAATCTCCTCAATCCCTGTCCTGAATCAAGACAAATGACTTATTTACAGATAAAGACGTGAGAATACTGGGGGCTGAGGGATTAAGACACGTAGCAAAGTCAAATAGCACCTACCCCACTGCTGATGAAAGGATGCCATGCCCGTGGTCCACATTGCCCCTAGCTGACAAATGCATCTTCCTCAACTCCTCCACTTATGTCAAAGGATTTTGATTAAAATAGAGAACACTCCTCTGGAGATATTTATTCTATAAGATCAGTGTGAGGGTCATAGGGTTCACAGACAACTTTTGACTATCACAAAAAAATGTGATAGAAAAATGAAAAGAAAGTTTGTAATTGCTCTCCTCTATGATCTGGATACTCTCAAACATTGCTCAGAACTGATCCTTAGCTTGTCAATGGTCATGTATTCATTTTTTTTGCCTCAAAGCTGGTTTCCTTCCATGGTGCTGTGGCATCTGGGGCTCCACACAGCTCAAGCAACGTTTTCAGAGATGTACCTGATCCGGGGTACTGCCTGGGTCTCTAGGGTATTACCTCTGAAGAGTGCAAGAGGATAGCAAGAAACTGAGTGCCATCTCCAAAGTCACAGGCAGAGGCTGTGAGACTTGAACTGTGTGATCCAATCTATCCTTTCCTTTATTCAAAATTAATTGATTGCTCAGTCTGTGTCAACGACTGGACTAAATAAGGTCTCCAAAATCAGTCAGTAATTTAGACATAATCCAGATTTTTCCCACCTTGGTCTTAGATGGAGCTATGTGGTTTAATGGATAAGATAGAAAATTACCAGTAACCACCAGGGGGATAAGTAAGGTAAATCAGGATATTCAATGACTTTTGGGAATGTTATAAAGGGCTGTCTAACCTGGGAGCAGGATAAGTTCAAACTAAACCCAAAGGACCAATGGGGATTGGGAAGACAAGGGGCAGGAGGAGAGTGCAAGTAGGCAGGGGAAACTGTATATGAAACAGCCCTGGGACATTCCAAATATCCTGAGTCCAGAGAAAGAGGGAGAGTGGCATATATGAAGGTGAGGCAGGCAGGCACTTTGAATTGGATCGACAATACGGCCTTTTATGATACAGGAGTGTGCCTACAGATTTGCTAGTGCTAGGAGTGTGCTATCTTGTTGGGCAAGCACAAACACCATGCGTAAACCCTGGCAGCACAAATTAAACGAGGGAAGCTGACCACATGTTTAACAGTACAGAGAGAGCTCTAATGAGAAATCAGCGTGCTGAGAGAAAAATCAGGTGGCTCATCATTTTAGGGGAATGGTTCCATGGAACAATTGACTTTGAAGATGATCTATCAGTTAGGATTGTGTTTGGCCATAAATAATAGAAAAATGCAATTCTAGGTGGTTTATTTTTCCTGTAGAATAAGAATTTTGGAGGTGGGCGGTTGCCGATCCTGGCTTAGCATCTCAGAGGCATCGTGATCTGTCTTTTGCAGTACCTTAACATTTTCCTCAGGCTCTTGTGCATGTGAAGGGAGGGAGGCGCCATATGTGAAGCCTCAGGTATTTTGCCGTAGTGCAAAGATGCAGTGTCATGGATGACCAGTATTAGAATCCCTTGATATACTTGTTAAAAACACAAATTCATGAGCCCTCTACCAACCCTACTGAATTTTAAGGAATAGGGGATGAGGTCCTGGATGTTATGTGTTCAGCAAGCTCCCCAAATGCTTCTTGGGTCCACACAACTTTGGGAAATGATAAGAGTTCTAGCTTGTGTATATGTAGGGCATGATTTCATTGCATCCTGGTAGTGGGTGAGGAATAAAAGGGTCTGTAATGGTAGCAGATCTTGGGGCCATCCAAGAGCATTTCAAGTGATCAGTAGGGAAAGCTGTCTTGTCTAAGGCAATGGCACTCACAGTGTGGTCTGTGTATTGGCTACTGGATCCGGAGATGTTTGTTACCAGTGTGTAATGCGAGAAAGAGCTGGTGCCAGAATGTGAATTAATTACCTCACTAAACACAATGTTTAATTCAGGTGATATATTTTCAGCAGCCAAACTTGTTCGATGAAGGAAGAAGGAGGTTGGTTTACAGTCTGGTAAATGCTCATTATTTCTTTGCAGATAGGCCATTTGTTTAGTACTATTCAAAGGCACAGTAGACATGTGTTTTTTTCAAAGGCCTAAGAAATGCAAAATATTTTGGGAAAAATGGTCCAAAAATATGAAAAGGGATTCCAAAATCAATATTAATGAATGTTTAACTGTCTATAAAATGTAGCGGTGGGTTTGCAAGCCAAAATAGTCAACTGTAACTCAACTCAGATAACTCTCTATAAATTATAATTCATGTGGGACATGGGACCACTTTAAAATGTATCATATATTATGGCAGAAGTGTTCAAAAGTCAGAATGCCTGAGGCCTTGAGGGGCTTACAATGGCCAAGCCCACCTTTCTAGTTCGCACTGGATAATGGAAGCATCGATGGGGGTGGTGGTGATGGTCCTGGATTCCACGGTCAGGGAGGACCTGTGGGCTGTGGAGGCTATGGAAGTGGTGGCAGTGGTGGCGGTGGCTGGGGAGAATTTTTTGTTTTTCTCTGAATTGTCGCTTAGAAGAAGCTTCTGTTTTGCAATGAATGGCATGTCAAAAATTAAACTGGGAGTGGAGGTGGTGCAAGCTTCCCACATGGGAGGTCCTGGGTTCGGTCCCCGGTGCTTCCTAAGAACAAACAAACAAAACAACAACAAGCAAACAAACAAAAAAACAACTCAGGGGAGCTGATGTGGCTCAGCGCTTGAGTGCTGCCTTCCCACATATGAGGTCCCGGGTTCATTCCCCGGCCCCGGTACCATAAAACGAATAAATAAATAAAATAAAAATAAAAAAATAAATAAAAAATTGTTATTCACAGAGCATGCCCATGCTTCTCAGGAAAGTGACTCTGTGGGTAGTGTGAAGTTGTTTCTGGTCTGGAACAGTTGTGTGGACACATGCCTAGGAGACCCTTTGGGAAGGAGCTTAGTAGTTAGCCTCCACGTGGGAAGGAGACTTCCATAGTAGGAGGGGAGAAAGCCAGATGGGGAAGAAGCCAAAACCCAGGTTGCTACAGAGCATGGCCCCAGCACTTGTTTCATCTGTTAACAGGGGATCCATGCGACACAGGTAATTATGGTAATAGGTAGTGTGTATTGAGATTTTTTATAGCTTTCCAGGTATTTTACATGCACTATATTATTTAATCCTTACCACACCCTGGTGACTAGGTTTCAGTGTTTAATTTTACCTCTATTTCACTGATGTGGAAAACTGTGACTCAAAAATCAAGCAACTTACCTAAATTCACATAATAGGTGCCTGTGGGGGATTGAATTGTACACCCCATTTTGGACATGCTCTCGGTCTTGGTCTACACTCTAGTGGGTGTCAGCCCATTGTAAATAAGAGCTCTTCAAGATGGTACTTCTGTTAATTTGTGGTCCCACTGAATCATGTATGGATTTAACCTGGAGTGCTGGAGACTTCATAAGTAGCGTGAAAGTCAGATGGAGCAGGAAGCCACAGGAGAGTGAATTCAATGGAACTCAAGAGAGAGAGGAGAAGATGCTGCCCTGTGCATTGCTATGAAACAGAAAAGCCAAGGAACCCCAGAGATATCTGGCCAGCCAGAAGACATTGTTCCAGGAGGAAGGAGACCTTCTCGCTACTGAAACTGAGAACCAAAATATACCTGTTATTAAACCAACGTGTTTTATAGTATGTGTTTTTGCAGCTGGAAAGCTAAAACAGTGGCAGAGCTGGAATATGAACCTAAATCTGTCTGACTGGAGAGCCTTTGTTCTAAGCCAGGAAGCTATACATCCACCCACGAGGCACTGAAACTCTAAAGGCGTGTTGCTACTTTTTCCCACCTTGTTTTCAGGTCTAAAGACCACTTGTGAAATTTATCTGACTGTGCCACAAATACTTGTAAATGAATGGTTGCCTTGAGAGAAAGGGGAGTATTTTATTCAGGATAAGCTGTGCTTTCCTTTTAAAGGTTAGACGTTTTGACTTCTTGAGTGTCATATTTACTGATTCTCTATGCTGCCAAGCAAGAGTGAAATTCTTGCTTATGTTTATAGTTTTCCAGATTTGGCAAAACCAATGAATTTATTTGATAAATTAATTTATTGTAAACTCACAAAGTTACAGGAAAAAGTAATTGTTAAATATCAAATCTCTGGTTGGACTTATATCTCTTTCATTGGATTATTTTCGAGGAGTGCAAGTAGTTTTAAATGTCATGTACTCAGAGGAAGCCATCTAGATCCAAGAGAAGGAAGACATGGTAACTGAATCTGACATTTATTAGTTATTGTCCCCAGGTAAAGCAGTTGACTTTAGAAAGCATTGTTACAACTTGACAATTGTTTCTGTCCTTCCAGCTATTAATTTCAAAACATCAATAATTGGAATCCATCTCTGGACTTGCAAATATTTATGTAAAAATGTAAGTTTAGATCTTAATCAGATGAGTTGGTTTGGAATTTAGGTTAGAGAATGCACATTGTATTTGTAAGGATTTTCACTAAAAAGAAGTTAGAACTTGTGAAAATTGAAAGCTTTAAGTTTACCTCTTTTGTATGCTGTTTTGTGACTGCTGGTGATTTACAAGGGGAATATTTCAACATCAGTATTATTTTAAAGTCAAATTTAGAAACTATCTAAATACAACATTTGTCTTAGATGTTTTATAGATTTCCATTTATTTGCAGCCATTTCTTCCTAAGTAATGGAATGATAATATCCATAATGCTGTGGAATGGTAGAACTGCTATATATATAAAGAATTACATACACATAAATGACTTTAAGGTGGATGTAATTTATGGAACCTTATATTTGTATAAGTAACTTAATTTTGCATATTTCACACATATCATATCATGAATTGAAAAGCTTAGTAAATTGAGACTTAGGTTAAATGCCTTGTCCAAGTAGTTCCATCTGGTACATAATGGTTTTGGGGTTGGTCCCAAGCTTTGGGGCCCCATGAGATTCTCAGACTGCATTAGGGCAGCATGGAGTCCCCATATGCTGGATCCATTGTGAGGACTTATTTCCTGATTATGATCTGGCAATCTTAGCAAATGAAGTGCATCTTTTTGGTAGTGTTGTAATTAATTTTATAACTGCTTGATTTTTTGAATGACAGATAAGTAGAAAACTTTGAATGAGTACAAGGAATTATCAGAAAGTATACAACAGGCTGAGGATTAAGATGGGGAAAACTGAAGAAAATGTTGGCTCTATGACAACTAATAAAAGCAGGAGAAAGGCTTGACACCTACTGAAGGACTAGAAAAGGCATTAAAAAAAAAAGAGAAAGCTCATTTTTTATGTGAAAGGACGGGTGTGATCTATGTAGATGCGTGATGAAGGAAACCATGTGTTTATCTACAGAGAATGCTTTCTCAGCAAGCTTAAAGGACACTGATGCAGAGAGGAGGACTCCGACGTTGCACCCGAATAGCTCATTCCATGGTGGGGATGGAGGGCTGTAAATATGGCACCAAGAATGGATTCCAATGATTGTGGAGATAGGCTACATGCTGTAACCTGATCTTCCCATAAGACTGTCTGGTTTTTATGAGCCATTGCTCTTTTACATAAGAACACTTTGCAGATCAGACAGAGCTGAACCAAAGTACATAAATTTCGGCACCGCTAAAGGTATTGTCTCCTTGGAAAACCCAATAATTTCTAGTAGTACTAAAAGCCCTCAGTTGACAAGTTTAAATACATTCTATGAAGATAAATGCTTTTTGAATGTGCTGTGATGAAGCACCACAAACATTCAAGGCAAGTTTGATTCATGCTATCTTTTGCCATTTTACTTAAGATGTGTCTTTCTGCCTCAACAGTTTATGCACCTGTTCTAGGGAAACAGGTTTCATAAAAAAAATGTAGCTACAAAGCATAAAGAGGAAAACCTGACCCTGACTTTGAAATTCTCTTTTTTGAGAAGGGGATTTTTGAAAGTTGTTGGATTATACTGTGAAAAGGCAATACTTGATCCATTTTCAGGGCAAATAGGTATCTGGAAGCCCAAAGATTTAGGAAACTGAGAGAACACACCATTTTCATCCAAAATTTATTCAAAGGTGCACTGACCTTTGTGTTTGGATTTAAACACAAAGAATAATGCTCCAAAGAATAATGCCACAAATTACATTGGCTTTCTAAGGAACCAGCTGCACATTGCTACTTGAAAGCCAAGTCTTAAGGATCAGATGTCACCTGCTTGACACGATAAAGAAGGCTCCCCCAACGACCACACGGGCACGATCCTATCACCCATTTTGACCTGTGAACTATTAAGAGAAAGAGAGGAACAGCTTTCCTGATATCAAGCAGATATATCAGAATGTTTGCAGGAAATTGAATTCTAACTTGTAGTAACTTATGCAATATGCATGGCAATAAGTCGTTTTTTTAACTTGGTATATTTTGGTTATAGAACACATTTGAAAGCAACTCTTAAGTCATTTGAGGTATTAGGCATAAAATATATATTGCCTGTGGCATTAGCTGGTCTTAATGAAGCCAGGCTGGAGAGGCAGCCAAGCTGAATAGGCGGGGTATTAAGGGATTTTGGGGAACAGATCACCAATACACTTTAGGGAACCAAAGGTTGGTTTCTAATGAAAGAAAGTTTTAACTTCCTTTTCCAAAAAGAATAACTTGAGTGGGATTTAGGCTATCATATTTCAGACTACTCAGGGTACATATGGAAGGGTCATTGGGAGGTACTTTTTCAGGAGCTGGGGTCTCCTCAACATGTCTCTCCCAGGAGCTGGAAATCCTGGCAGGGGCTAGGAAGAAGCAGAAACTGCTCTCACTGAGGTTCTCTGTGAGGTTCTCTGATGGGGACAATTCAAGATCTCTAATGGGTTCAATTGTGTCCCCCTAAAAGATGACATGGTCAAGTTCTAACTACCAGCTCCATGAATGTGGCTATTTGGAAATAGGATGCTTGAAGGTGTGGTTAATTAAGGTGAGGCCAACCTGGATTAGGTTGGTCCCTAATCCACTAGGACTTTGCCCTTATGAAGAGGAGGAGAATTTGACACAGGTGGACAGACACACGCTGGGGAGAACACCCTTTGAAGATGGGATTCGAGTTATGCATCTACAAGCCAAGGAGTCCTAAGGATCGCCAGCAGACACCAGAAGCCAGAAGAGACAAGAAGGACCTCTTCCCTACAGGCTTCAGATGGAGCACGGGCCTGCTGCACTGTGACTTGGGACTTCTGGCTTCCAGAACTGTGAGAGAGCACATTTCTGTCGTCACGTCATCCAGTGTGTGGTACGTTGTTACGGCAGCCCCAGGAAAGTAGGACAGGGTCTAATCACCAATCTCACAAGAGCCCACCCTGCTTGAGTGCTCACGGTATCAGGCTCCATGCAAGGAGCACGGTGAGCCCTCGTCTAATCCTCGCCACAACTCTGAGACACAGACAACACTCTGCCCCATTTTGTGCATGAGGAAACTGAGCCCAGAAAAGTTAAGATATTGGCTGAGCCAGGGTCAAACTTCCATTTGGAATGACAAAGCCTGCCCTGAACTGCTGTGTTCTTCCATATCCTTCCACGGTGGCTGGAAGAATTAAACGTACAGGTTCTGTGGAGTCAGACTGGCCTGGGGAGGGCGCAGACTTCTACTGCGTGGGCGCCCGGCTGTCACAAACTGTGCAAGACCTCCCTGTCCCTGCCCAGTGTTTTTTTTGTCACTTGCGGAGACCCCTGAAACCCCGGAGCTGCTGTTGCTGGCTGGAAACTGCCGCATTGGCCCCCAGTGTCCTGGATAGGTGGACCCTAGGCTACTGCATGCATTTCCCTCCTGTGTGAGCGAGCATCATGCCTCGGGCATAGAGGGACAGGGAGGAAATTAACTTCTTCACATTCCACTGATTTGACCACTGCTTTATTGGGTGGCTTCCGTGGGTAAAGGCTGGTACTAGACATTGAATATACAAAAATAAGACAGCTCTTACGCAAGGTAGGGAAAGAAAACATTGAACAGCAGCTTTCAAGCACTTGCTCTGGGGCTGGAGCACATTCGCTTATCTTTTTTGACCTTTAGTTCCTCATGTCATAAAAAGTAATAAAATACATTTGCAGGATTTTTAAATGATTAATTAATTATATTTTAATTGTGGTAAAATATGCATAACATAAAAATAATTTTAACCATTTCATGTAGGCAATTCTTTGACATTAAGTACATTTACAATACTGTTTAACTTTTACCACTACCTACTTCCAGATTATTTTCATCATCCTCAAACAAAAACTCATCTTCATTTAGCAATAACTCCCCATTCCCTCCTCCCCTCACCCCTGGTCACCACTTCTCTGTTTTATTTCTCTATGAATTTGCTTATTCTAAGTGTTTCATATAAGAGAAGTCATACAATATTGGACATTTTGTGCCTGATATTTCATTCCACAAAATGTCTTCAAGGGTCATGCATAATTTAGCATGTACCAGCACTTCACTTCTTTTTATGGCTGAATAATATTCCATTGCATGTGTATACCACATTTTGTTTTCCCATTCATCTGGTGATGGACACTTGGGTTGTATCCACATTTTGGCTATTTTGAATAATGCTGCAATGAACATTTGTTTACAGATGTCTGTCTTGCATTCTTGATTGCAATTCTCTTGAGTATTTATCTGTGAGTGGAATTACTGGGTCATAAGGTAATTCTATGCTTAACATTCTGAGAAACTGCCAAACTGTTTTCCACTTTGGCTGCACCATTTTATATTACCACCAACAATGTACAAGGGTTCCTATAACTTATTGTCATTTTCAGGTTTTTAAAAATAATTTGCATTTCTTTAATGGCTAATGATGTTGAGTATTTTTTCTTATCCTTATCTTTGTTGGCCATTTGCATAAATTCTTTGGAGAAATGTCTAATAAAATCTTTGGCCCATTTTTTAATTGGGTTGTTTGTCTTTTTGTTGTTGAGTTAGAGGAGTTCTTTATATATTCTGGATATTAAACCCTTATCAGATATATGGGTTCCAAAATTTTTTTCCTATTCTGTGGATTGCCTTTTCATTTTTAAAATGATGTCCTTTTATGTACAGAAGTTTTTCATTTTGATGAAGTATATTTTATCTATTTTTTTCTTTTTTTGCTTGTGCTTTTGGTGTAAAGTCTAAAAATCCTTTGCTTACTACAAGTGCCTGAAGATATTTCCCTGTGTTCTCTTGCAATAACTGTTAGAATGAGCTCTTGTCTTCAGGTCTTCAATCCATTTTTAATTAATATTTGAATATGGAGAGAGCTAAGAGTCCACATTCATTCTTTTGCAAGTGGATTATTATTTGTTGAAGAGGCTATTTTTCCCCATTGATATCTCTGGGCTCTCAATTCTATTCCACTAATCTGTGTGTCTATCCTTATGCCAGTACCACACTGTTTTAATTGCTGTAGCTTTTTAGTAAGTTGTGAAAACAAGAAGTGTAAGACTTGTTTTAAGGATTAATTTATTTCATGTATTTAAAATTTCCATCACAATACTGGCAATATAACAAATTTCCTCCTTCCCTCCGTCCCTCCCTCCGTTCCCTCCTTTCTCCTTCCCTCCCTCTCTCTCTCTCTCTTTCATTAAATACTTTTTAATGGCAAAAACTGGCATCTTTTCAACCACAAAATAATAAATCAGAGTTTTGAGAAACTGCGAAAGAGTGACCATCAAGAAATATCGCTCTAGTGGACATGTAAAATAATCTTCTTAAATGTACAGAGCTTACTATTTTGATGCCATCTGGTTCTGCCAGCTTGTCCTGTGCTGTAAAGTTATGACTTTCTATTTAACTGTTATTGTAGGTCTCATTCCACCCCCTGCCTAAGCAGGGCTTTTATGAGAACTGGGATAACTTAGAATAGATGAATACATACATAGTTTGTAATAACCGGAGAGATTAGATTACCTCCAAGAAGGCAAAGGACTTGAGAGGAGACTACAACCAAAGATCTGAAAAAGAGACCATTTGACCACATGGATCTCAGAAACCCTCTAATAGTGAATAGCAGAAGGAAAGCTTTTGTTATTTTGGAGAAGGTCCCATATTTTCTCTCTGATACTCATGGAGTACAGCACTGCTAAGGAAAATGTGGTAAGTTCTGTCTCTGACTTCTGGAGTCAATATCAGTGAAGACTTTCCTGGTTTTAGCACAGACAATTCTACAGATTAGGAAATCACTCAGCTCCTGGGAACCCCCTTTGTTTTTGACATTCCCAAGCTGTGGAATGTGTTGTGTGGTTTGGTGGGAGTGGAGAAGAGTGGAGAAAAAGAAAACATACCGACATCTGGCTACTACTTCCGTGACAAATTTCCTTTGCTTATAAAGACTTGAGTCGTGTGGATTAAGGCCCACCCTTGTTCAATTTGGCCTTATCTGAATAGGATCTTTGGAGATCCTTTCACAGAGGGGTCCACGTGTTCACTAATAAATAGCATCTTCAATGGCCCTGTTTCAAATGGGTTCACACCCACAGGATCAGGGGTTAGGATTTCAGGGTGTCCATTGTGAAGGTTATGATTCAGTCCTCAATTCTACCCCACTAAAATGTGCTTGTCTCGTGGCCTAAACCAGTATTTCTCAAACTTCTCATACATTGACCTGCTTCTGCATTGATTGGGGATCTTGTTAAAATGCAGATTCTCATAGAGTGATTCTTGGATGGGGATAAGACAATGTATTTCTAGCAAGTTCTAGGCGTATTCCAGGGATACTCTCAACACGCTCTGAAGAACTTCAATTGGGATGAGGGGAGAGATTTCTAGCAGATATTTAGAACAAAGAAAGTGTGTGATCGTGGACTTGAACGCATCATGGCAATCTTGATACCTGCTTGGACTCAGTGCTGATGAGCTTCCGTGTAGTCCTCACAGCTCCTCAACACTCAGGCCATGGAGGGAGAAGCACGAGCTGGGTCTGTGAGCAGCAAAAACAAAACCTCAGCTGCAGGCACATATGCTAATGATCATTAATAAGCCCATTTCATGACCTGATTTCTCTGTCCATCTCACATAACATCACTAGCCAGACAGATTGCATTGGGCTGCTTACTCTAATTAGCACAATGAGCTTGAGCCTGATGAACTGCAGACAGAATTTCAGAAATAGAAAGGACTTTGGGTTGATAGAGACCAGTCCTGCTATTTTCAGGTGGGGAAACAGCTACCGGGGAGACAGCTGCTTTCATCAGGTCTCTAGAGCTGGGGCTGGCCCTTGGTGAGCTGAAAGTCTGGCACTTTCTTTTGCTCTGCTGCTACAGTAGGTGGAAGTGGCAAGACACCTTATTTTGTGGTAATAAGAAAAGTTCTCCTTTAATCTTCAGCTGCTAGATCAAAGTAATGGGAAGAAGAGACCAAGACAGTTATAAAAGGAAGAAATGCAAGGCCATGAACAGGGTTGAGGGTCCATAGAGTTGGCATAGGAGTGGTCTGTGCAGTTGTGATGGGGAGATGCTGGAAAGGCTGACTCAGACATCTCCCACCTCCATTTCTCCATATTGATGTCATTTTTACTTCCTCCACTGGAAATGCCTAATTCAGTTAAAGTAGAATACCATGTTAAAAATCAAATAACAGGAGGTTATTGAGGGAAAATGAGGCATCAACTGTTATTCAATGCTCAGTGTAAAGCACTTGAAAAATCCCTTTCCCACATATCAGGGAACTACCTTAGAAAACCGACTTGGCTGGTCATCTCCAGAGTGAAGGGTGCTTCACAGGTTCTTCAGTGGAGGATGGCATTACCATTAGCCCTGTGAGGAAACAGCTTGAGTAAATAGGTCATGGTCACTTAGCTTCTAAGTGGCAGAGCCAGGGTTTCCACTTAAAGTCTGTGTTTTTCTACCATAAAATGCTGTTTCTCCTGACATCAAGTTTGGAGGAAAGATGAAGAGGCTAGAGCACAGGTCACTACCCCAGTAGAATCTAGGGGGCAGTGGAAGGGCCCTGGTGCTGGAGGGGTTGCCAGTGCTTTGAACACCAGGGCCATGCGGTTGCTGTCTCTTGGTCTGCTATACACCTCAGTTTATATTACTGTCTTCCCAACTTAATTTCAAAACCATTGTCAATCCATAGCATCCCATTTTAACAAGTTGTAGATCAATAGAGACTATTAGAAGCCATAGGATGAAAAATGATAGAGCACAGATTTCAAAATCAGATAATATTGAACTCTAAATCCCCTTTTCTATCTCTAGTTTTGCAACCTAGGACAGATTCGGAACACATCCCAGCCTTTTATTCCCATTTGTAAACAACGGACTATAATATTTGCCTTGCAAACTCTTTGGGGGGATTAAATGCATTTATTTATGGAAAGTGGATGACGAAGGGCAGTACATGTAGTAGCTGCATTCTGACCATAGAGAGTTCCAGTGGATATTAGGAAAAGTCTTAATTACGGGATATTAAAAAAATGCATTGTTATAACTTTTCAGACGAGTGATTGTTCTGGAAGAACTTTCTATGTAGTGATGTTAAAGTGTACTTTGATAACTATTTGGAAACGGCTAGTATTAGTGCACCAAGGGTAGCTGAGCTTTTAAGGTGTGTAATCCAATTTGTTGCCTATTTTATTTATGGTATGGCTGGTTTTGCACTCTTTCTTCAGGATAACATTAAGCAGCGTTTCTCAGCTGGGGGTGCTTTAGCTCCCCCTCCTCAGATAATATTTGGTGATGGCTGGAGACAATTTTAGTTGTCATAATCAGTAGATACTGCTACTGGCATCTAACGGGTGGAAACCAGGGCTGATGCTAAATATTCCACAATGCACAGGACCGCTCCCTGGCAAAGAATAATCCAGGCCAAAACGTAGACGGTGCTGCCCTGAAGTAAATCAGCCACACACTGAGTTATCCAAATTTCCTTCAGTTAGTAGCATGTACATTAATGAACCTTACGGAACTTTTTCCTATGGGATTTATCTATTTAAACTTTATTTTAGTTTGAGCTACACGTGATACTACATATCACCTTGGGAAGTGAGGAAAATAATTGACAGGTACTTCTTAGATAGTAAAGAGCTGAAAATAGTTATTCACTGAATTTTTTTACATATAGCTATATCTCAGACAAACTGAAATAGAACCTTGACATTTTCAGACTTTCAAGAACAAATTTGCAAATATCACTTTGGTTGTATTTTCCACATTTGTTGGGACAATTGGATGAGGATTCATATCAAGGAAGAAAAACAAAGCCATGTTTAGATGTGAACACTGGGCTGTTTACTAGGTTTGCACACTGTTTTCCAGACACTGAGATTAAATTTGTGCTTTAACAACATTTCAGGTTGCAAATACCATGGATGATTGGGATTATTTCCAAATTGAGGGGATTTGTAACACCAAAAACTACTGTATTAGGAAAACTGTTTTGAAAAAAAAAATGCAGAATCGCATGAGAAAAGTAATTTCAATCATATGACCCATGAAAATAATTTTCTAGGCACATGGCATCACGAAATACTGTACTGGTTTAGATGGGTCACACAAAACCATATAAACTATTGATATATAGTTATTAATCTCAAGGACATTATAAGGTAATCATGGAGAAAACCCAATTTCATGATTTACTTCTGTATAAATTCAGCAAACATCTTTTTGCATTCCGATGGCGTGCTAAGTTCTGTGGATAATGCAGGCAGCTCAAGTTTCATTGTCCCTTGCCTCATCATGTTTTCATTCCATGGAGCAGTCAGCCTTTGAGCGTGCAATTACACGTGTGTGTGTGGGGGTGAGGATGTATTGGCATTACACGGTGCTAATAATCATGAGGGCAGTATAATGAATAGCACGAGCAGTCATGCAGCCCCTTCTAAATGAAAGACACAGAAGGTCCAAGCAGTGAGTTGAGACCAGCAGGTGGTCCTTGTGTGCTAGAGACGACCAGGATGCTGTAAAAAAAGGACGTGTCTTTAACACGTCTTAGATGTGGGGAGGGAATAAAAATGGACAATTAGGTAAGAAGGGTAATTTTGATCTGAATCCAACTGCATATTTCCTGCAGGAGAAGCTGAGTTGATTGGAGAAAAAAAAAATCCTATAGAGCAATCCTGAAGCTGGTGACTGTGAGCTTTTATCTGCACGCCCCTCCTGCACGCCTACCCCCTGCACACATTACAGTGAATTGAACACAGTTATTCATCTTGGCAAAAGCCAGGAGAAATACCATGTTTGAATTGTGGCAACATTTCCTGTCCCAGTAAACACAACTTCCTTGGCGAGGTCCTGCCTTTGATCTATGTAGTACGGAAATGCGTGGAAGTGGTGCCGACGCCAGAACTCTACCTTTCCCCTAGGGATATCTACTGTTACATGCAGAACATTAGGCAATAAGCTACATTTATTTTCTAAATTTTGGGGTATGTCTTATTTTCCCCAAGTTGAAATCAGAATTTCAAAATAGCTTTTTTTGTTGTTGTTGTTCAAGGACCAGATGAAAGCAGCAGTTTGCCAGAATCTGAATTTTGCTTCATGGCAGGCAGCAGCAGGCATGTGCCATAGTCTTTTGAGAATGCAATGCCATCTTTAAAATAGGACAAGAGTGTTTTCTAGGCACTTTTAGAGAAAAATTTGGAACTGAGAGTCACTGATTCTCCCCTTTTTTCCGGTTCCACGACTGGCATTTGCCACCATTGACATTCTCAAGAGATAGTGATTCATCTGAAAAAATTAATACAAACCTAATATCTAGCACCATCTCCAAGAGCTCGTAACAATGCTTTTAAAAGAACCTGTTTTTTTTAGGGGCAGAACGATAAGGAGACAGAGAACAGGGAATCTTAGGCGCCCTCTTTCTCTCCCTGCCTGCTTTAGACAGTAGGGCCAAGTGAACCCAAATCTGGAAGCAATTAATTCGTTCTTTACTCAGATCCTTATTGAGGACTCAATTAATGGCCTGCTGAATCTGAACTTGCTCAGTTACGTTCCCCAGACCACTGCTAAAAATGTTAAGTAGCTTTGATTAGTTTCTATTGAAAAGCATAAATAATGTAATTATTGACTTTCTTGGATTTACATTTCGGTTATTGGAAATAGTCAGGTCTGCAGGTTTCTGCTGAATCACCGTGGGATGGCTTTTTAAAGAGCTCCCTGGTCTGTCACACGAGATACCGCTAAAAGTCGGGCTAGCCTTGGAATCATGACCTTCACAGTTTAATCTGATGTCGGCCTCATCATGGGAAAAAAGAATCTAAATTTCTATTTTCTGTTGTTCTTTGACCTTAAACAAGACTCTACCCCTTGTCTCAAAAATCATCACCCATGTGAATTGGACCCCACGTATTTTGCAGGTTTGGCTGAATGCAGCAAGCTGTCAAGGTGTCAGCCAAACCATTTCATGTCTGATAGTGGCACAGAATACTGACGCCTGAGCTTCCTGCTTGACGGACACTCAGCGCTCACCCTGCCTGCTAGTTTCACATATTTCATCCCAGTTCATCCGTGCTCTAGCACATCACCTGGCTAGCAACTGGTGCACTCTCCGAGACAGATGTTTGGTTAGAATGTCAGAATTTAAGCTTTCCAACTGAGCCTGATTGTGCTCCTGAAGTTCAGACTCCGGTTTTCAAAGCTGATTAATAACCATCCAAAGGCATTTTCAGACTGTGAGCTAACCATCCACCCACCGCAGCCTGCCTTGATATTTTTCTTTCATCTAAAACCCTCTAGTAAACTCTCGAGGGCATGCCCATTGTTCAACAGTCCCTCCCCATCCCCACCCCCTGGCACAATTCCTTTCCAAAGAGCCTGTGCATTTATCTGGGAAATAAGTATATTATCAACTTGCAGGAGTGATTTCAGCATTGAAAACCATATTTAGGAAATACATTCTGCATCCTGCACCGAGGTAATCCAGGACTTCAGTCTCGGTTGCAAAGAAATGCAGGTACAGAAGTGTTTTGATAAATGTATCTGTGCCTTCACAGATCAGGGTCCCTCCTTCAAGGCTGCATACACTTTACTTCTCTGAAGATGGAGCCAAAGATATTTCACAGAGACAGCAGAGTTTATGAGAAAAGAAGGGGTGATAAACTCCTGCCTTGTCTTGAAAAGCACTGATAAGCCATGTTTTTCTTGCTTGCAGTTTTGGAGCTGGACATCTGCAGCTCATTAGTTATCCACAACTGTCATTCGAATCAATTAATTGAAAGAATTAAAGTACATTTTGAGGAGAAAAATAAATTTAGTCTCTCTCATTTTCTTTTAAGCCATCATTGGACTGAGAAGCCTTCAACTGCAAAGATCCCTGCATTATTTAAAATCTTTTGTCTTGATCATATCACTGTAGTTTTTATTTCCAGAGAGTTACTATCTAGTATTTTATTGTGACTGAAAAATGCAATTTCTTCTTCTCTGTCTCTTTCTTTCCTTCTCCCTATCTCTCAGCCTTTCCCATATTCCCCCCCACCCCGCCCCCTTCCCTCAATAGTGTATTTCGTCATGATCTTGGATTACGGTAGAGAGCAAAACAAAAATAGCTGTATATTTTGAATTATTAGGAAAAAAAGAACACCAAGACCCACCCCCTGCCTGCTTCATGTCTACAGATAAAGAGACATCCATCCCACCTGACATCGCTACAGAGTTTTCGCATTGCCTAGCTTTGTGTTTGAAATGGATCAAACTTCTGGCACTTTTGCAGTATATTTTCTTAGTGCTTTCACTATCAATGGAATATTAGAATTGGTCAGTTCATTGCATAGACGAAAATCAATAGATCCTTTATCTGTGAAAGAATTAGATCACAGGGTAGTAAAATCAGATTTTTGTGCTTTCAGCTTCTTTTGAAAGAGATAGCATCTATTAGGACACTGCTAGTGTCAAAAGGACTGGCTCATCAATGCTATGGGAAAAAATGTGGGGTTGTAAGGATATTAATCACAGATCCTAGTTTTCTTATATACACTATATATGTGGATATACACACAGGCATACTATATATGCACTAGGCCATATGATATGTGTACTCTATGCACATATTCTGCTTTTCTCTGTGAGAGAGAAAAAGAAATAATGCCTTTATAGCTAGACCATCCAAATTTAAACAGCTTTATCCTCTGGTTTGGTTCTCTGGGCCCTGATTTAGCTGTTGAGCCCGAAGGCAAAATCTGTGAACACAGGATCTTTAGCAAATCACACAATGGATCTTCAGTATATCATGCTTCACCGCATAGGTTAGGTCAAAAATCAGAGGCTTTGAAGCCAAGTCAGAGGTGATTTTGAACTTTTCTGGAACCTGGGGAGATCAGAATAATTCTTGAGGAAGGAAGAGACAAGACTCACCTCTGTTTTCTCTGGAGGGAAGCATAGGCTTCTTGCAAATGTTATTACGTACAATGTCCACCTGTCTGGACCTTACTTCTATGTTTACGACATTGAGGTGTCCCAATAGCTTACTGGATGGAGTCATACTGACCTGGGAATGCCTGCTCTGACTCTTCAATTTGCTAGTGTCCATTACCCTAGGATGCTGTGATGGTTTGAAGCCATATGGATCCCAGATATATGTTGTTATTTAAGCTTATCCATTCCTGTGGGTATAAACCAATTGTAAATAAGGTCTTTTGATTAGATTATCTCAGTTAAGGGCCTTTTGATTAGTTTACTTCAGCTAAGGCCTGGCTCAGTGTGTGTCTTAATCCTCTTATAAGAGAATGGAATCCTTTATAAGAGAATGAAATTCAGATGAAGAGAGAGAAAGCCACAGAAGCAAGAAGCTGGAAGCAATGAAACCCAGAAGAGAAGAGAGAGACCAGCAGACAGTGCCACATGCATTGCCATGTGGCAGAGGAGTTCAGGATCGCCAGCAGCCAGTCTTCAGGAATAAGGTGTCATCTTAATGATGCCTTGATTTGGGCATTTTCAAGGCCTCAGAACTGTAAGCTTGTGAGCTAATAAATTCCCATTGTAAAAGCCAGCCCATTTCTGGTATATTGCTTTCATTAGCCTAGCAATCTAGAAGAGATGCTTTGGTTCTCTTAATGGTAGAATATCTGATAAGACTAGTGTTCATTCATCCAATCCTTCATCCGTTTATTTTTTACTCACTCCAGAGCTATTTATTGAACACCACCTATGTGGCAAGTGGTCCTCAAGGCATTGGGGACTCAAGGGAACACACATTGGGAAACGGAGTGGAAACACATCAACACCCAAAAGGAAGCTCACTGGCCATTGGTGACCTTTGAGAGAGCAATTTAAACTAAAGGGTCTTTGGGAAGGGAGGAAACTACTAATAAATACTGGAAGTACATAGATTGAAATTGTGAGAAAAAGACAAAGAAGCTGAAGAGGCAACTGCATGGGTATATGAGAGTGACAGTTGAAGAGAATGACTGGCCTTTGAAAGAAATACAGACAGACACACATCATGGGTAGTCACTGAGTTGAAAAAACAATCATATTTTGAGGTGGAGGGCAGAGTAACTGGAGAGACATTTTTTCTCATAAAAGAAAAGAATAGGGTCCTCAAAATAAGATGCTTCCATTGAGAATTATGCAGGTTCCTTGTTGCCATGGGAATCCCTCCATCTACTGAGAATGCAGGGCTCCATTTCTGGTTCATGAGAGCGTCATCAGACTAAACTCAAGCAGGTGAAGACTGAATACATTTTTTGTTATCAACATGTATGGATAATATTTTTAAGGAAAATATTGTGCTTTTTAAGAACTGCTTAATACTTGTTACTTTCCATTTTTTAAATCAAAATTCAGCAAATATATCTGGTAACATAAATGTGGTTGAAAGAACCACATTTAAGATGAGAAACAATTATGCCATTTATTTAGAAAAACCTCCAATGAACCCTCCTTTAGAGACATGCCTGCATTTAGAAACCAAGAGAAATTAATGAATATTTTCTACTATAATGTGGGGGAGCATATTTTAAAAAAAACAGCTACTCTCTTGTACTGTATCTATCATTGGTCTAGTTTCAGCTAAAGGAAATTGGGTTAGAAGTAACAAGTATTTTTCAGGGTAACAAGTATCTTTCAGTAGAAATAGTCTGAATTTCATGTGAATAAGAATTTTTAAGAAATGCCAACCAATGTTTATTGAGCACGTTCATTTGTTAAGATGCAATGTTCTTTATTATGGAGATGAAAAATGTTTGAAAGTCATCCTCAAAAGTGAAACAGTTCCCCATGAGAGTGTAGAATGAAAAATGGCCATTTGATTTAGCATAGAAAGATAAGCAGGGATCTTGGAAAATGTTTCAATAGAGTGGTGGAAAAATAAGCCACATGACATAGGCATTAAGGCTATCAAGGGGAATTAGGAAATGGAAGTCAATATGAAAGAGCCAAATTGTCCAGCAGCTCTGAGAGTGCTTTGAAATTTGGCTAGGATGAATTTATAGAGGTTAAGTTCTGCACAAGTGCTGTGCATATCAGGAGCAGAGATATTGGGGAGGTGGTTGATGCATAGCTTGTATTTGGTGAGAAGGTCTCCAGAGCTATGGTGAGGACAACTTTGAAGAAGGTGGCTGTATTAGTTTCCTAGGCTGTTCAAACAAATACCATGCAATGAATCTGGCTAAACAATGGGGATTTATTCACTCGTGGTTTAAGCTGGGAAAAAGTCTAAATCAAGGCATGATCACAGCAATGCTTTCTTTCCAATGACAGGCATTCTAGGGCTGGCTGCTGGCAATTCTTGGCTCCTCTGTCACGTGGCAAGGCACACGGCAGCATCTCCTCTTCTCTCGTTTCACTTCAGAATTCAGCTTCTTGCCTCCTGTGGCTTTCTCTCTTTCTCTGTCTGAATTTCATTCCACTTCTAAAGGATTCCAATAATAGGATTAAGACCCATCCTGATTGAGGTGGGTCACATCTTAACTGAAGTAGCCTCATCAAAGCGTCCTATTTACAATGATTCATACCCATAGGAATGGATTAACTTAAAGTACCCTTTTTTATTGGATACTTACAGTTTTAAACCACTACAGTGGCCAAAGGCACTATGATGTTAAGGGTTTCTATTGGAATGATAGAGATTTATGGTGATATGGAAAGAGTGTGCTCTTTTGGGTCAGATAGATCTGAGTTCAAGTTCTAGCTCTTCAGTTTATATGCTGTACAACTTTGGTTGCATGACTTCTCTATCTTTCAGAAGTAGAGAAATGGAGATAATAATACCTCTGAGATAATGTAAGTGAAGTGCCTCCTGCATGGTGAGAACTGAGTGTATTCTAGATCTTCCTTGTCCAATATGGTAGCCAATGGGCTAACGTGGCTATTGAGCACATGTAGTTTGGCTAGTACCACATATTGAAATGATGATACTTTGAATATATTTTGTTAAATAAAATATATTAAAATTAATTTCAGCTGTTCACTTTTATTATTTTAAAGTGGCTTTTTGAAAATTAAAAATCACATATTTGACTTCACTATATTTTTATTGGACAGTGCTATTGTAGACAGCCTCATTATTCGAAAGGGGCTGATGACCTGGAGTAAGATGACAACAGTGATCAGAACTCCCAACAAACTAGAGAATAAGCTGAAAGAGCGTTCTGGAAAAACTAGATGTATGAAGGGGATGGCAGAGAAATTAGGGAGGGGCAAGAGGAGTGGAAGTAGATGTTTAAAGCAATGATGGCAAAAATGCTAACATGATCAATACCATTGACTGCAGCTGAGTAGAAGTCACTGTTCTTTATTCATGGTGTCTGGGAGAGTGGGGTGAGAGCACTCTATTTTCTTACTTTCCTGCATCCGAGTGAGTCTAAAAAGGAAGCTCCTTGGGCAGTGGGTTCTTAATTTGTAGGGCCTACAAAAGTGTTTGTGAAGTATCCAGTGTCGACTGGATCTGGTTTTCTTTGGGAATAGGCAAGTTAGTGGTAGGTAAGACCCTCCCCAAAGAGGCATAGAGGGCTTCTGGAGTGGGTGCTGGGGTAGCGGGGACTCCAGGATCAACATGCCTAACACAGACACCCTCTGGGGGCTCCAACCCATTCATCCAAGGGCATGTTCATGGGCAGGAGGCCTCAATCCGATACTGTAGTATAGGTCTTACCACAACAGTTTCTACGTTGCCTTGTGGAGCCTTTTATCAGTAAGTAAATGGGAAGAGGTTTCATGCAGTTCTCTTTTTAAATGACATTGGGAAACAGTATTTTGGGGAAACTCTGATGAAAGAGGAAAAGTTAGATTACAGAAAAATGTAATGAAAATATCTAATTATAGATCATTTCTAAAGACCTACTGAAAGACCAAGGGAGAATGAAATTGAGAAGAGGGACACAAATGTACTTTAGACCCGATGCAGTTTGGTTTAAAAGCTCAACTTGAATGTCTACTCCTTGTTTTCAAGATTTTTTTCCTCTCCCGGCTTGAAGTCATTATCATTCTCTCAAGCCCAGATGGCTAGCCTTGGCTTATTTTAGTTTAATTTTTGGCTGTGTGAAAAGCCACTCCAACACCTCCTCTGAAACCTCTGCAGTCTCAACCCACCTCCTTGTTCTCAGCAGGATTTACCCTGTGAATTAGATCCTCAATTGTACATTCCTCTGTGATGTGGAACACTTTACCTATGTACTTTTTTGCTAGAGTTTTTGTTTTAAGCTTGTGTCCTTGTCAACACCATATAATCTAAAAAAAGAACCACAGATAGAATTGAGAGAGAAATTTAAATATGTTCCAGAAGTCCCAGAAGTAATCAAAGTGCACAGGGAAATAGCAAATGTTGGGTACCAAGGGAAAAGGCAGAGGAAACTTGAGGAATAGACTTATATTAGTTATTTCAAGGGGAGTTGAACTGTATATGTTCAAATCTAGTTGGTTCCAATTTACTTGCTATTGCTGATTCCACTAAATTTTTTTCTAGGACCATCTGGGCTAAACATTACAATGTGACTTTGTGGTGTTTTCACCAACTTCTCCGTGTACAGGCAAAATTAAAATGTGAGCTAGCATTGGAACTTCAGCCATCTTATAGAAGGTAACTCCATTTCTCCCCAACAGTAATTGCCATTAATTTCCTACGACAGCTGACAGATGCACCACAGAGTCATACTTGGGGAATGAGAGTGTGAGCTTTGGAGTCAGAGAACAGCACGCTGAAATCATGATACTGTCACTGACTTGCTGTATAATCCTGGGCAACTGCCTCAATCTCTCTGCACACAATATTCTCAGCTATAGCTGGAGACAATCATTAATGCATTGAGGGGATGTTTTGCACATGGAATGACCATGACTTTGTAAAGTGTGATGCCCAGTGTGCTTGGTAGATAGTGCATACCCAGCTAATTTTGGTTTTCCTTCCTTCACTCTTTTGCTTGATATCTCATTGGTCACAGTCTAGGCACAGCTAGATGGGGTTAGGGATTAGCATACACCATTTACCACCTTTTTTTTTTCAATAGAAGTAGAATTCTTCAGTGAGGAATGTATGATCTGGAGCTCATTAATATGCTATTCTAACCAAATGAGCTAATTGAACCAAAAAATCATGTATGTATCAGATTTGGTATAGGCCTCAAGAGGTAGGCATGAAATTTGGTGTTAGACTCCTAGTATACTGGTATACACCAGGTTCCAGTATCATCCTGATACTTTGAACCTTGAAGGCAGTAATGTATCAATGGGAAAAAAATGGTTGGAGTCAACCAGTCCCTTGGTTGGTATCATCAAAATGTACTAAGTCATTGTGCTTAACAAAAACCATGCCTTTGGAGACTTCCTGCTACCTACAAGATGCTTAATTTTGGCCAAGTACTCACTCTCATTATGTCTCAATTTTCTCATCCATGAATGGGGCAATTATAACTACATCAAAGGGTAATTGTGAGAATTAAATTATCTCATACCTGTCTGCAGTTTACTATATCTTTTGCATAGTAAATTCTCAATAGATAAAACTCTTGCTATTTTTGTTATCATCATTTTCATTGTTATTATTAATGTTCATTTTCTATGTCCTTGAAGTTTCTGTGATTTCTGTTCTTCGGGGTGCCGGATTTTCTAATCTCTTTGATTCTGTTTTTACTTGATATTCTTATGAAGATTCTTTTTCTAATTATGTGAGCCAGAACCATTTTTCTCCCAGTTACTCCAACAGAACACAGGGTCTTGATCAGGGCAGAAGACCCTAATATCAAAATGCTTTCATACTAAACTTCAAATTTTATCTACCATATTTGACTAATGACTTTCTGTACTAATTTGGGATAAATCTTTACTTTTTCTTCATTTATAGGCTAAGGCATGCCTTCCTTCCTTGAAGTCACCTTTGTAGTGGTTTTTACATGTGTCATTACTTTGGCCTTCTGTTCTTAGATACTTAAATAGGAAGAAAAGGAGCAGAAAGCAGAGTCATTCAACATGCCAGGAGGATTCACTATGATGGTCACGTTCTAATCTGGAAAAATTGAGTTTGGCAAACCTACTTCTAGCACATGTGCTTATTTTCTGTTGTATCCTGTTTATTATTCAAAATCTTCCTTCATAAAATGACTCTTCACTAAGCTAGAATTTGCTTTAAAATAGATAAACTGTGGCTCTGAAAGGAATTATATAGTCATTTCTGCACAGAACGATTTTAAGGCATACATGGACTCTGTTTTATTAATGCTTGAATTCATCTCGTTGTACTTTTTATGGTTGCCATTTTCAGTGATAGAAATGCTGTCAATAAAGACTAATTTTAGAGCTTGTTAATGCTTTCAGGAACACCACGTATGAAATTGTTTTCCCTTCTCCCTTTATTTCTCTCTGCTTCATTCTGTTCCCTCATTTCTGGCACTATTATGTTTTGAATTATTTATGGAAATAAAAAAGGAATCCTATATTTTATTTAGGTAAAAAGATGTTAGCCCTTGATTTTATATTGAAAATATGAATGAGAGAAGTTTTGCTCAAGCTTTTCATGGGGCTTGTATACAACCACAGAGGAAATTGAAAACCTGGAGAGAGGCTCTCCTGTGTACTTAAGTGCTATTTTTGAACATGACTTCTAGGGAGGTGTTATACATGTACAAGCTATTATGTTCTTTAGGACTTCAGTGCTGTGAGCCTCTTCTTGGTTTTGTAGAACGGAAAAACCACAGTCCAACCTATACTGCTTGATGAAGAAAATATTTTCATGTCATAGTTAATGACTTATTTATATAGCTTTTCCTGTCATGTCTAACCTAGGCTCAATTATTAGGCCACATCATCATAAAAATATTTATTAAGCATGGACTTTACTTTTTAAAACTAATAATACATTTTAATTTTGAAAATCATATGATCATATACCTGTTGTGAAGATACAACTTGACAAATCAGTTGAGAGAGAGAGAGAGAGAGAGAGAGAGAGAGAGAGAGATAGCAAAGCTCATTCATTTATTTTTGCATCACTCTAATAGAAATCCTCCTGGCACTTGGGTGGGAAACCATTCACTTTCTTTCCATGCCTCTTGCCTCTATTTTCTGTACATAATTACAACCAGCGTATGACTTCTTTCAGTATTTCTGTTTTTGTTCTATTTGCACTTATGTACATTTTCCCCATATGAGACAGTCTTCACCATAACCATTTTGAATGGCCGCATGATGTTATAGTGAGTGGTTATCCTCCATTATTTAACCATTCCTTTGTGTTAGGTCATTTATGTTGTTTCCAACTTTACAATATGATATATACTATAAAATGAGGATGTCATACATATAATTATTCTCTATAATATGGATTATTTCTGATAAGCAGACTTAATTATAAAAAAAGATATGACTACATCTTTGGCATTGATGCAAGAATATTACTTGTAGTGTGTTTGTGGAGGGGTGTTGTATGGGAATTCCGCTCATGTGCATGATTGTTTTGTAAGAACACAACCTCTATAATAAAACATATTTTAAAAAAGATGTGAATAGTTTAATTTTCTAGACCCATACTACCAATAAATAAAAATAATGTATAAGGCAATTTAAAACAGTACTTACCTTTTAACTTGTTGTTAAAACAGGATCCTCATCATGCAGGAAGAAATAAAGACATACAGGAAGTGTGCATATTCATCCACTGCGTGTGCATGTAAGTGAAATAAAAGAGGAAGGGGAAGCCACTATAAACAGGCCTTTGCCTGTGTTGGTTAGTTCATAATCCTTTGAATTAAATGCTCCCCCATCTTACAATTTATCACATTTTTGCCCTTTAACGTGTACACAATGGGTTTTCTCCCTACCATAGCGTTTTCTCCTTATCAGGATCAGATTTGTTGGTTCTTCTTCATCTCCTGATTTCTAAATGTTGGAGTTTCCTGGATATACTTACCTCCTCGCCAATCTCAAAAAACCTCCTAAATGCAGTAAAGTACTGCTCATAGGTAACACGTACACATACCATCCCACATACATCTTAGAATATCATATCCAACAGCCTACTCAATCCTTCACGCGGAAGTGTGGGCATCTCAGCATATGCACAGCTGAGCTTCAGATCTTTTCTTCCAAATTGCTGCTCTCAAAGTTCTCCCCCATCACTTAAAAGCAACTCCATTTCCTCATGTCAAGAAACTTGGAGTCATTTTTAATTTCTTTTAGTCTTTCTTACCATATAACAAATTCATCAGAAAATCCAATTGGCTCTACCCTCAAAATATATCCAGAACCTAACAAACTGTCACCACTTCCTCATTTATCACCCTGCTCCAAGCCATCATCATCTTCTGCCTGGTCCTCCCACTGGTCTCTCTGCTTCCACCCTTCACCTCCCACAATTTTCAAAAACTTAGCTGCCAGCATTGTCCTCTCAAAACACAAATCAGATCATGTTATTCCTCTGCTCAAAGGCCTTCAGTAGATACTTGACTTAGATTGCCAGGGCTGTTAGGACACATACCACACAGCTGGCTGGATTAAAGAACAGGAATTTATTGCCTCCAGGTTTCAGTGACTAGAGTCCAACATGAAGCTACTGGTCATGCTTGCTTTCTCCCTGGAGCTGGTAGAGTTCAGCTAAGGGCAGTTCTCCAACACGTGGTGATGCCTGTGCTCTCCCATGGTGTCTTCTCTGACTATTGGCTTTTTATGAGGCCTCAAGTCATCAGATTCAGGCTCACCCTGGTTGCATTGTGAACACACCTAAAGATCTTAGAAGATCCTATGTACAAGTTAGTCCACACTTCAACTGATAATACATCTTCATCAATCCTATTGACAAATGGGTTCACACCCACAAGAATGGGCCTTTGATGAAAAGCATGTCTTTTGAGGGAGTACCTAATTCAGATGAAAGTCCTTGTAACCTCCATGGCCTCATCTCCTGATCCTCTCCCTTGTCCTATACTCTCTAGACTTCCCGCCATTCCTACACAAGGTCAGACCCATTTCGGCCCCCTACCACACCCAGTCTGCTCACGTGTTGACTTTGCCTGGATGGTCTTTCTATAGATACCCTCATGACTCTCCCTCACCCTTTTCAGGTCCTCACTCAAATATCACCTTCATAGTGAAGTTCTTCTTGGTAACTTTTCCATGCTTTATTTCCTCCACAATGCTTACCACTCATTGACACTTATTTTTCCTTATGGTATCTCTCCCTCTGCAAGAATGCCAGCTCCACAAAGATAGGGTCTTTTGTTTGTTCTGTTCTGTGCTGTATCACCACCTTCTAGAAACCTTCCAGGCACCTAGTAGGTTTTGAATAAATATTTGTTGAATGGATGATGAGGAAGCCATGCAGATTTGGTAGATTACACCAGAATTACAAACTTACTAGTTGACAGAGTTGGAAATTGAGCCTATATCTGGCTGGTCCCATAACCATCTGATTTATTTCATGCAACATAAAATATTACTCTCATCATTTATTCCCACAATATTTGTAATTGTCTCTTTTTAATTGCTAGTATTATATATTTGTTCTGACAATTTCTCCCTAACAATTCTTTTCAGAATTTTTTACTCCTTATTGCAAAAAGGAAATTTTGTCTTTGTCTATCTTCTGTAATCAATTCTATAATATTAGATATTCTTTAATGTCCTATAAAATATAAATTAAAATCTATGTTTTAAAACATATAATATATCCTATAATATATTTAATAGTATTTTGTAATATAGTCTGTGAGTGTTATAAAATAAATATTATAAATGAAGTATAATGTCATATAATATAATACAGTATATTATATATTATTAACTTTTCTCATTGTTATCTTTTGTTCTTTGTATTTTTTGAGGTTAATTTGTTTATACTTGATTTCTGTTCTGGTGAGAAGTCATAAGTTTGGTAATTATTGCATGTGAACTTGAAAGCAATATGTATTCTTTAACCACTGAGTGCAATGTTCTTTATTTTTCATTTTTTTATTTTTGGTGAGTAAATCATGTACTTTATTTAGTTTTTGAAACTAATCTAGATAAAGTTCTTTTTTTAAAAAGATACTTAGATTTCATAAATATTACATAAAATTGTAGGGGATTACTATATGTCCCACTCCCTACCCCTCCCACACTTTCCCACATTAACAATATCCTTCCATAGTGTGGTACATTTGTTAAAATTGATGAAAACATATTGGAGCATTGCCACTAATTGTGTATTATAGTTTACATTATAGTATAAACTCTCTCCCACACATTTTTGTAAGTAATGAAAATATATATAATGGCCTGTATCCATCACTGCAACATCATTCAGGACAATTCCAATGTCCAGAAAATGCCACCATATTACACTTATTTTTTTAAAAAGATACTTAAGTTACAAAAATGTTACATAAAAAATATAGAGGATGCACATATGCCCCGCTCCCCACACTTCTCACATTTTCCCACATTAACAACATCCTTCATTAGTGTGGTACATTCATTGCAATTGATGAACACATTTTGGAGCATTGCCACTAAGCATTGATTAAAGTTTACATTGTAGTTTACACTCTCTCCCACCCAATTCTGTAGGTTATGGCAAGATATATAAGGGCCTATATCTGTCATTGCAATGTCATTCAGGACAATTCCCAAGTCCTGAAAATGTCCCCATATTACATGTGTTTTTCCCTCTCCCTCTCCTCAGAACCTCCAGTGGCCACTACCTCCACATCAATGATATAATTTCTTCCATTGCTAGAATCACAATAAGTCTAAAGTAGAATATCAGTAAGTCCACTTTAGTCCATAGTTGATCCACAGTCCTGAGGATTCTGGGATGGTGATGTTTATTCCACCTCTAATTGAGAGGGGGCTATGATCCATTAGTGCTGATGGATAGGACTCTCTTGCTTGCAGTTGTAGACTCTCTTGGTTCCTTGGTCTGGTAGTTGTCCATCATCACCTCCTTGTTAGCTGTCCTGGGTGAGACCAATGAACTGGAGAGTAGGTATTGCAACTCCATTGAGATTCGGGGCCCAGCTGGCACATGGGCAGCCCAAGGATTTAAGTCTCTTGGATGTACACATACCAACTCTAGTACTAATTATAGGTTCAAGTAGATGAACAGAAGAGCCATGTGCAGGAAAACACAACTGAGTCCAATTCTGTCACTCTGGGGAGCATAAATTCCAAAGTAGGGCCCACTGGCAAGGCATCAAACTTCTGAGCTATCTGCCCTGACTATACTGTCTGAATGTTTCCAGAGCCTTCAGGAGCTCTGCTATTTGGGGTAGTATCTACTTTGGCAGTCAAAGAGATCCTGCTGAGATGTGCATAAGCGTAACCTCTGAAATGACCTCCTTTGAAGTCTCTTAGCCATATAAATTCATTTGACTTTACTCTTTTCCCCTTTTGGTCAAGGTGTTTTTACAGTTGCATTGCTAGTTCTTGCTTGGTAGTAATCCCTCAGTGCCAGGGAGGCTTATCCCCAGGAGTCATGTCCCACGTGGGGGGAAAGGTATTGTATTTACATGCTGAATTCGCTTAGAGAAAGGCCACATTTGAACAACAAAGAGGCTCCCAGGAGGCAACTCTTAGGCACTCTATTATACTAGGCTACGTTTCCATTTCAAGAGTAAAGGTTCATAAGCACAGTCATCAATATCAAGGGTCTGTCAATGGACCTTCCTCCTTCACTAGTCATTGCCACTGTACTCAGGGGATATTTTGTGTTCCTTTAGAGAATGTGGGAGAGCTCCCCAGGATGGGGATTTGATATTCCTTTGGTTATTGTGTGAATCTCCACCCACTGTGAAAATGCCTCATGAACATTTGAATGCATTTATATGCCTTACATGTATGCCCATGTGAACTTCCTCCCATGTATCCCCCATCACTAACACCCAGCACCAATGGTCCTCTCTTGCCACAGTTGTAACCCTTCTGTGATACAAAATTTTTTCAAAAATGAAGCCAGTAAAATAGCCAAATACAATTTATAAGAAAATAAAATAATAATGGTAGTTTTAAAAATAAGAAATAAAATACAATTTTTAAAATTTTGGGATAATAGAAGCTAGTGAAAACATTACAATTTTTTTTTGATATTTTATCTTTCATCACTGTAAAATTTGATGCCCTATAAATACAGTGACATTTTCTTCTGTTTATTCTCCCAGTGACTTACTTTTTCCATTTTGTCTTCAAAGAAGTTTTAGGTTAGAGAAAAGTCATGTCCCAAATACAGGGAACTCCCATGTACCCAACATCCTCTCCCCTTTCCCCTTCCCATATTAATAACATTTTATATGTGGATGGCATGTTTGTTGCAACTGATGTACAAATATTGAAACATAGCTACTAACCATGGTCAATGGTTTACATTATGGTTTACATATTGGGCCATTCACTTTTATAAATTTTGATGTAATTTAATATGGCCTGTATCCATCATTGCAAGATCATGTAGGACACTTCCATCACCCCCAAAATGCCCCATGTTCCATCTATTCTATTCCTCCCCACCCCGCCAGGACCCATGGCAACCACCAGGCTTCAGTCCTTGAAGGACAAGATTCATAGTTACTTGCAACAACACTGAGGGCTTGCCACACTGGTCTGTCCTCCCCTATTAGGCACTGCCCATGCTCTCGAGAGACTCCTGCCCCTCTATTTGAGAGCACAATGGGCCTCCCCAGGATGCAAGTCCACCACCTTGTTGCTCATTATGTGTGTCTCCATCCACTGATATAACACACTATGGCAAGATGAACACTCACACACTCCGTAGACCCCCCAGGTGCACCTTGTCCCGAATGCCCCTTCTTACTAACACCCCAAACCAGCAACCCTCACTTGCCATATTGCCAACAGAGCATTCCAAACCTTGTAATTTCAACCATGTACCCACCAATCCCTAGTGTTCACCTGCTCCCTCCCCCATATCATCCACACAGTTCCATGGACAGTCCAACCCAACATCCCTACCCCATCCACCTGACAAACCAGCACTGCTCAACCCAACAGTATCATTTCACCACTGTGATGCCCCTCCACTGTACCACTACACACTTCCACCTTATCATAGATTTTGCCCATATAGGTATGTCTCACAATCTTCTTCTCCCTATTTCCTATAAACCTATCTTCCACACTCAAGGTCTGTGAGTCTGCTCAATTTGCTTAATTCATATCAGTGAGGTCAGGTAATATCTGTCCTTCAGCGCCTGGTTTGCTTCACTTAACATAACATCCTCAAGATTCATTCATGTTATCCTGTGTGTTAATACTGTATTTCTTCTTACAGTTGAGTAACATTCCATAGCATGTATATATCACAATTTGTTTATCCATTCATCTGTTGAAGGGCATTTGGGTTGATTCCAACTTTTGGCAATAGTGAATAATGCCACTATGGACATTAGTGGGTATATATCTGTTTGTGTACTTACTTTCAGTTCTTCTGGGTATATACCCAGCAGTGGAATTGCTGGATCATTTGGCAGTTCTATAGTTAGTTTTTGGAGGAACCATCAAACTGTCCTCTACAATGGCTGCACCATTCTACATTCCCACCAGCAGTGGATGAGGGTTCCCATTCCTCCACATCCTCTCCAACACTTGTAGTCCTCTGCTTTTTAATAGCTGCCAGTCTAATGGGTGTAAGATGATATCTCATTGTAGTTTTGATTTGCATTTCCCTAATAGCTAGTGATGTTGAGCATCTTTTCATGTGTTTTTTAGCCATTTGTATTTCTTCTTTGGAGAAGTGTCTATCCAAATCACTTGCCCATTTTTTAAATGGGTTATTTGTCTTTTTATTTTTGAGGTATAGGATTTCTTTATATATGCAGGATATTAGGCCCTTATCAGATATTTGGATACCAAATATTTTCTCCCATTGAATAGGCTGCCATTTCCCTTTCTTGACAAACTCCTTTGAGGTGCAAAATTTTTAATTTTGAGGAGGTCCCATTTATCTATTTTCTTATTTTGCTGCTCATGCTTTGGATGTGAAGTTCATGAAATCATTTCCTTTTATAAGATCCTGTAGATGCATCCCTACTTTATTTTCCAAGGTCTTCATGGTCTTGGCTCTTATATTTAGATCTTTGATCCATCTTGAGTTAATTTTTGTAGGTGTGAGATGGTGTTTCTCTCTCATTCTTTTGTATATGGATATCCAGTTCTCCAAGCAACATTTGTTGAAGAAGCCATTCTCTCCCAGTTGAATGGGCTTGGTTGCCTTGTCGAAGATCAGTTGACTGTATATGCAAGGGTCTATATCAGAACTCTCAATTTGGTTCCATTGGTCAATATGTCTACCGTTGTGCCAATACTATGCAGTTTTGACCACTGTAGTTTTGTATTATGTTTTAAAGACAGGTAGTGAGACTCCTCCAATTTCATTTTTCTTTTTCGATATGTCTTTGGCTATTTGGGGTGTCTTGCCCTTCCAGATAAATTTCATAGTCAGTTTTTCCAATTGAGTAAATTGCTGTGGTGATTTTTATTGGAATTGAATTCAATCTGTAGATCAGTTTGGGTAGGATAGACATCTTAATGATGTTTAGTCTCCCTATCCATGAACAAGGAATATTCTTCCATTTACTTAACTCTTCTTTGGTTTCCTTTAACAGTGTTGTGTAGTTTTCTTCGTATGTCATTTACATCTTTAAATAAATTTCTTCCTAGGTATTTGATTTTTTTAGTTGCTGTTGTAAATGGGATTTTTTCTTGATTTCCTCCTCAGATTTCTCATTATTGGTGTACAGAAATGCTACTGATATTTGTGCATTGATCTTATAACCTGCAACTTTACCAAACTCATTTATAAGCTCTAGAAGCTTGTTTGTAGATTTCTATGTATAGGATCATGTCATCTGCAAATAGTGAAAATTTTACCTCTTTCTTTCCAATTTGATGCCTTTTATATCTTTTTCTTGCCTCAGTGCTTGAGCAAGTACTTCTAACACAATGTTAAATAGGAGTGGTGATAGTGGGCATTCTTGTCTTGTTCCCTATCTTAGAGCAAAAGTTTTTAGGATTACTCCATTTAATATGATGTTAGCTGTGGGTTTTTCATATATAGCCTTTATGATGTTGTGGAAGTTTCCTTCTAGTCCAATCTTTCATAGTGTTTTTATCAGGAAATGGTATTATGTTTTGTTGAATGCTTTTTCTGCATCTATAGAGATGATCATTTGATTTTTTTAATTTCAATCTGCTTATGTGGTGTATTACATTGTTTGATTTTCTTATGTGGAACCATCCTTGCATACCAGGGATGAAACCCACTTGATCATGGTGTAAAATTCGTTTGATGTGTTGTTGAATACAATTAGCAAGGATTTTTTTGAGGATTTTAGCATCTTAGTTCATTAGAGAGATTGGTCTATAGTTTTATTTGCTGGTGGCATCTTTGTTTGGCTTTGGTATTAGGGTGATGTTGGCATCATATAATGAGTTAAGCAATGTACTCTCCACTTCTATTTTTTGCAAGAGTTTAAGTAGGATTGGTGTTAGTTTGTTTTGGAATGTTTGGTAGAATTCACCTGTGAAGCCATCTAGTCCTGGGTTCTTCTTAGTTGGGAGGTTTTTGGCGACTGAGTCTATCTCTTTACTTGTGATTGGTCTGTTGAGTTCATCAATTTCTTCTTTTATTAATGTAGGCTGCTTGTGTGTTTCTATGAATTTGTCTATTTCCTCTAAATCACCCATCTTGTTGGCATATAATTTTTCAAAGTATCCTCTAATGATACTCTTATTTCTCTGGGGTCAGTGGTGATATCTCCTTCCTTATTTCTTATTTTATATATTTGCATCTTCTCTCTTTTTTTCTTTGTTAATCTTGCTAAGGGTATGTCAATTTTATTGATCTCAAAGAACCAGTTTTTGGGTTTGTTTATTTTTTCTAGTGCTTGCTTATTTTCAATTTCATTTAGTTCTGCTTTAATCTTTGTTATTTCCTTCTTTCTACTTCCTTTGGGGTTAGTTTGTCATTTTTTTTTTCTAATTCCTCCATGTGTGCAGTTAGGTCTTCAATTTTAGTCCCTTCTTCTTTTTTGATATATGCATTTGTGGCTATGAATTTCCCTCTCAGTATAGCTTTTGCTGCATCTCATAGGTTTTGATATGTTGTGTTGTCATTTTCATTCATTTCAAGGTAGTTACTGATTTCTTCTGTGATTTCCTCCTTGACCCACTGTTTGCCCAACAGTGTGTTGTTCAACTTCCATATCTTTGTGCCTAATATGGTTCTCTGCCCTTTACTGATTTCCAATTTGATTCCATTGTGGTCAGAGAAATTACTTTGTATAATTTCCATGTTTCTGAATTCATTGTGAGTTGTTCTGTGGCCTAGCAGTCGCTTATCCTGGAGAATGATCCATTTGCCCTCGAGAAGAATGTATATCTTGCTGTATTTGGGTGTAATGTTCTGTATATGTCTTTTAGGTCCAGATCCTCTAATGTATTACTCAAAGTCTTTGTTTCTTTATTGTTTCTGTGTCGAGAAGTTCTGTCTAATGGTGATAATGATGTATGAAACCCCCCACTATAATTGTAGAGGCAGCTATAGCTCTACTTAATTTTTCCAGTGTTTGCCTCTTGTGCTTTGAGGTGCTTTGGTTAGGTGCATAAATGTTTATGATTGTTCTTTCTTCTTGATAGATTACCCCTTTTATTACTATATAGTGTCCATCTGTGTCTCTTACAATAGTTTTGCATTTAAAGTATATTTAGTCTGATATTAGCATAGCCACTCTCACCCTTTTTTGGTTATTGTTTGCTTGTTAAATTGTTTTTCAACCATTTACTTTCAGCATCCTTGCATCCCTGAGTCTAAGGAAGGTTTCTGGTAGACAGCATATAGATGGGTCATATTTCCTTATCCATTCTACCAACCTGTGTCTCTTGACTGGTGAATTTAATCCATTAACATTCAATGTTATTACTGCCAAGGAATTACTTACATTAGCCATATTTTCTTTTGGTTTATTTATGCCATATGTTGTTTTTATTTCTCTTCTTATCTTTTAAGCTGTTCTTACACTCTTCTCCAACTCTCTTTCTCTTGTTTTTTCCTTTCAACCTGCAGAACTCCCTTCAGTATTTCTTGAAGTGCAGGAAACTTATTGACATAATCTCCTAATTTCTGTTAATCTGTGAATATTTTGAACTCTCCCTTGTTTTTTAATGCCAGTTTTTTCTGGATAGAGAATTATTGGCTGGAAGTTTTTCTTTTAGCACCTTAACTATGTCATACCACTGCCTTCTTGCTTGTATGGTTTCAGATGAGAAATCAGCACTTTATCTTGTCGCGCTTTCCTTGTATGTGATGGTTCTCTTTTCTCTTGCTGCTTTCAGTATTCTCTCTTTGTCTTGAGCATTGGACAATTTGACAAGTATACATCTTGTTGTAGGCCTGCTAAGATTTATACTGTTTGAGGGTACACTGTGCTTTCTGGACATATAAGTCCATGTCCTTCAATAGGGTTGGGTAGTTTTCAGTCATTATTTCCTCCAACACACCTTCTGTCCCCTTTCCCTTCTCTTCTCCCTCTTGGATGTCTATAATGCTTATGTTTGTATGTTTCATGTTGTCATTCAAATCCCTAAGTCCCTGCTGGATTTTTTCTACCTTTTTATCTATGTTTTCTACTATCTTTTTTATTTCAGCTGTGCTGTCTTCCACATCTCTGATTCTTTCCTCTGCATGTTCAAATCTTTTGTTATGTGCTTCCATTGTTCTTTTTGATTTCTTTTATTGTACTATTCATCACCATCATAACTGTTATCTTTTAATGTATGTTTACAATTTCTTCAATGTGTTCTCCCAGTGGCTTCTTAATATCCTTAATCTCTTCCTTTACTTCATTAAATTGTTTCATAATATTTGTTTGGACATCTCTGATTAGTTGTTACATGTTCTGCATCTCCTCCTGTTTTTTAGTTGGTTGGTTGAACTGGGCCATGTCTTCCTGTTTCTTAGTATGGGTTGTAATTTTTTGTTCGTGTCTAGGCATTGTTTTATCTTGATGTGCTTGTTCAGTTGATTAGCTTCTCTTTCTAATCTAGTGTTTGTTTTGTTTTTGTGTGTGTGGTCAGTTTTCACTTTGACGCTTTGTTCCTCTTATTTTATTTCCTTGCTGTTGTCTATGTTCCAGTTTTCCTTTGGGTTATTTATCTCTTTGTTAAGTTCCCTCCTGATCAATGCCCTGAAGCCTCCTGCTCTGTGGGTTCCAAAACAGCTCACTCATGTAGGATTTTTCCCCTTTCCAGCCGTTTTTTGTGAGAGAGCTCTGGAGTGCCCACCTAAGCCGATGCCATCTTGCTGGAACTCTGAGTGCAATGTTCTTATATGTACATTAGCTAAAACTTGTTACTTTTCTATGGCCTTCCTGGTGTTTTGTTTACCTAATTTATTAAATAAGAAAAGAGATAAATTAAAATCTTTCTCTGTAGGTTAATTTGTCAAGTTCCCCTTGTATTTCTGTCATATTTTGTTGTTATTTTGATTATGTATTATTATGTGCATACAAGTTTAGAAGAGTTATCAAATGAATCTTTTATCATGTATTGACACTTTGCATTTAGAATTGCATTTGCCATGATTTCTATTTTCTCTGATATGAATATTTTAATTAACTTAAAATATTTTGTGTCTTTCTAGCACTAATTGTATAACTACACTTGGCAACCCGGGAAAGCCCCTCTCTGATTTTATTTACTCATTTATTTCTTTCTTTATTCCACCTTCCAGCCCTCTTCTCTTGTGGACAACCAATTGGTTTTAAGCTTCAACCACGTTGTACATCTAAGTCATACCTTCTAACTGGTCCACAGTGTCTTACCTTGGGCAAATCCACTTTTGAGCTGTCCATTCCCCAGGGATGTCCACTAAGGGGATCTTCGACTCCTTCCCTCTACAAACAATGGAAAAATGAATAGCCTCATACATATTTTCTTAAACATTAATGTGAGAATATCTTTAGGAATTATACTCAGCAACAAAAACTTTGTGGATTATGCTATATTTTAAATTCATATCAATACTTCCAAACATTTTGCTCTACAGAATAGCTGCACCAAGCTACATTTTCTCAAGTAGTACATGTGTATCTGCTTCTATATACCTCCATTCCTGCTAACACTTGACATTACCTAGCTTTCCAATTTTCACAAGTCTAATTTGTGTATAAGGATATGCCTTTTTTTTCTGTAGTTTGTATTTCTCTGATTACCATTTAATATGAGAAGCTTTTCATCTTCTGTTAGAGTTTTAGATTTCTTTGTCTGTGAATTATCTTCATATCCTTTACCCATTTTTCAACTGGAGTAATTGCTTTTCTTCAATATTTCCAAGGTTTTATTTCATATTCTAGATATTGTTCCCATTGGATTTAGAGATTTTAAGTATTTTATTTCAATATTCCATATTTCTCTAAACCTTGTTGAACAGAACTCCTTAAATTTGATGTAATTAAATTTCTCTTCTGCCAGTATGTTGTATACATTTGAATTTCTGCTTAAGTCCTCCTCATGTCAGAAAAAAATTATTCTACAATATTTTCTATTAATTTTAAAAAATTACTTTTACATTTAAGTATTTGATGTACTAAGAATCCACTTTTGTTTATGGCATTATGTAAGAAAGCATTTTTATTTTCCTCCATTCAATAAAACAATTTTCTCAACATTATCTTAAAACTCCCATCCTTTCTCCATTGAACTGTGTTGGTATCTTTATCATATGTTAACTTTTCATTTATATAAGAGTCCATTTCTGGCATTTTATCCTTTTCTATTTGTCTATTAAGGCCAATAAATACATATACTTTTATTAAGATTTTGAAATATGTCAACAGTTGACAGGTAATGTATTTTAATTTGCTCTTTTTTTACAAAGTTGATTTATAGTCTCCACTAACATAATGCTATATGTAATTTCAGCCCTTTTCCCTGCTTATATTTTACACACCTAAAAACATGCATTATATATGCACATATTTTAACCAAATTTGGGTCACACTCACATTATTTTGGACCTATTTTTCTCACTGACCGTTTCCCTATTTCATTAGGTATTCTCATCCATGGTTGCTAATCACTCTCCTGCATTTAATCATGGTTTATATGTTCTATATTTTAAAAACCAATTTCTTATTGGCAGTCCTTAGGTTGTTTCCAATTTTTCACTATTATAAATTATGCTGCAAAGAACAGCTTTGCACATGCATCTTTTTAAGCATCCATGATTGATTCCTTTGGACAAATTGCTAGAAATAAAACTCTTTCATTAAAGGGTTTGATATTTTTTGAAGGTTACTCTTCATACTACCTAATTGCCCTTTAGCATGTTTGTTCTATGACATTTTCATCCTAAGAACTTGGGAGTTCCTATTTCTTTGTACTCTACAATGCTGAGAATTGTTATTTATAATTGTGATAAAAGTTTCCTGTTTTACAGGGAAAAACATATAGAGAAAAAAGGATAATTATTACTGGTAGATGTTGAACATTTAAGAATATTTATTGGCCAGTTGTATTTATGTGTGTATTTATTTCCCATGTTTAGCTTTCTTTGAAGGTGCTCATCTTTTTCTTACATAGTTTTAAAAGATTTTTTTTATGTTTAAATGATACTAGGTTTCATTCATACTCATACTTGCACCCAAATGTTGTTAGTGTTTTCTAGTTTGTCATTTACCTTCTGTTTTTTTGTAAAGTTTGTTTACATGCAGATAACTATTTTTATCTAGTTGATGTCAAATTCTTTTCCTCCTTAATCCTTTGGTTTTTGTTAATATTTAGAAAGTATTTTCCCTTCCTGATATTAGTTAAATATTGTTCTACATTTCCCTCTGATTTTTTAAATGTCTTTACTTTTACATTTAAGTTGTTCCACCCCAGTTTTATTGTTATAATTGCATCTGCAGAGTTTATTACAGATTTTGTACATTTTTATGTTCAAGGGTTTTTTTTTACATTTGCTGTACATTTCAACACACAATTAAAAAAACTTAGTTATACAACTCTCTGCTTACCTGATATCATGGCCCGAGGTCAATCAGTCAATCTATTGGTTCAATGCCTCCCAATCTTGGATTTTTAAATTTGACTTATTGCTCATTTAGCCAGAGAACATCTTTGAGTAATTGTTCTTTCTGAAAGTTAAAACATTCTATTCCTAGTTACATGGCTACATCTGGTCAACATTTAACTCAGAATAAAACATGTAACTCCCAGTCTTTTCTCAAAGTTTTGTAGACATCATTCAGTTGTCTTGTGGCAGCTAGTATTCCAGAGAAGTCTGAGGCTTATCATATTCATTTATTTGTTTTGTTTGTTTGTTATTTACTGGTAACTTTTTCTTCACCTCAGTGTCTAAGATTTTTAAACTTGGAATTAAAATACGCTAGAATATGTCAATATATTGCTTTTTACATTATTTTTAATGGTTGGTTATCTTTATCAATTTTCAAAGGGTACCATAAGCTCAGAAGAGTTTTCTTCAATTCATTCTTCCATCCGTTTGCTTATTCATCTATCCATCCATCCACCCAGTCATTAATTCAACATTTACTCTGTGACTATTACATGCCAGGTGCTGAGGATACCACACATGGGGTAGAGTTTCCCAGTCTTGGCATTGTTGATATTTTGGACTGGACCTTTCTTTGTTATAAGAAGCTGTCCTGTGTGTGTTGGATGTTTAGCAACATCTCTGACTAATAACCGGTGGATACTATAACACCCCCATTCCCACCTCAGGTTATGACAACCAAAAACATCTCCAGATATCACCAAATGCCCCTTATGGGGCAAAGTTGCACTTGGTGGAGAACCAGCACCATAGAGAATGAGATACAGTGCCTGCCCTCATTAGGGTAATAGAGAAGAGATAGAATGTAAGCAAATACATTAATGTGTGTAGCTTTTTCTGGAGATGCGTGCTGTGGAGAAAAGCAGTGCAGGGTCGCTGGGATAGAGGGACCCTGCGGAGCACATGTGCAAGTCTGAGAGTTTAGGGAGAGACCCAGAGGTGAGGTCATGGAAGTACCTGAGAAGAGCAGTGCCAAGTCCTGGGCAGGGAGGATGCTTGGAGTGAGCCAGGAATGAAGTAGGCTAGGGCAGCTGGGCCAGTGAGCGACACAGTGGGCTGGGCCAAGGCTTTGGAGTTTACTCTCAGGGGGAAGGGAAACCATTGGAAGGCTTTGGCTTATTTCCTTGACTATTGCTTTTTTTTCTTTCCTCTTTCTTTACTCGTTGGCTCCCTATTAAAAGTAGGGTGACATTTCTGGCTTGTTCCCTGTTTATTTTATACATTTATATATATTTGCTTTTATGTGAAGCTTCTTAGACTTTTCTCCTTCTCTTTAAGATAATTTCTTGCATTTCTATTCTACTGTTGTAATTTGGTTTCTGAGTAGCCAATCAAATATTCCCTACTCCAGTTGCAATTTTAAATTCAGCAATGATAGCTTTTTTTAAATTTCCACTTGAACTTTCTTGACCTCCCATCGCTTCACCTTCATGACAATCTTTGATAGTTTCATATGCACTACAGGTCCTTGAATGATTTCGAACACATTATTCAGAGGTTTATCACCTTTCTCCTTATTTCTCTCAAAGAAAAGCTGCTTTATTATGGATCTCTGTATTGATTTCTCCCAGTTGCCTCTTGTTTTGTATCTAATCATTTTAAATGCATATTTCTAGAGAAGAAAGTCTATGTTTTTCAAACAGAGACTCAAGTAGGTGTATTCTCTCCAAATTGGTATAGATAAGGAAAAGCCTAAATCTACTGTAGATTTTTAATTTTCATTTCAGAATCTTCATTTCCGTGAATTTCTCTTGTGTCTTGGGTATTGCACCAAAAAGCTAATTAAGGAAATGTTCTCTTATCATTTCCATATAGTGTTGTCAAAATAATGTGCGTTCAGCAAATGGGGCTTCCAGCACTCCAGGTACCTTCTTGGTGCAGCTCCAAGATGAGTCTCAGAATTACTTGTCGGTCCAGATATGTTCCCAATCTCCCTTACTTGCAGCTCTTGCCTCTCCTAAGTGGGGTAATTCCCAGGCTTCTTCCACATCTCCTGTATTTCTTTCCCAGGGAAGCTGTGTTCATCTTTCTTCAGTTCTACCCTGCCCGTATCATTTGCAGCAGAAAACTTTGTATGGACCAGTTTCACTCCCCTGGTTTCTAACATCGATGGGGGTTTTCTCTCTTTTTATATTCTGTTATTTCACTAGTTATCCAAGACAGCAGAAAGGAGACTTGCACCCACTCTGCTATTTTAACTGGAAGAGCCTTATCCTAACCCACTTATTTGTTTCAGCGGGTGTAATTTTCTGTCTGGAAACCATAGAGTACTACCCAGGTGGTTGAATGAGGACCCTTGGCACCACTTAAAAGTGAAGGAAGAAATCATAGAACAGAATGGTTGTTAAGCTGCAAGCCTCAAAAGAAAGGTTTGACAACTAAGCACCTCCAGGAAAGAGCTGACTTTTTCAGTACAATGTCTGAAACGACTGAGTGTGATAACTTCGCCTTGACTAGTACTGCACGTACCTTGCACACTGTGCCTTGTTGAATTGGCAGAATAACAGCTTTGAATACCATGTTGAATCTTCCATGTTCCCTTTTTTTTCTCTTTTGAGTGTGCATACTTCTTAAATGTGGAGTTTTGCTCTCTAAAATTAAAGTAGATTTAACTATTTTATTTAAGACTGTAAATAAAATTCAAAGAGTAAATATTTGAAAAAAAAAAAAGAGTAAAAAACAATCTACATCCCAAGGGTTGCATTTTAATAAAGTTCTTTTCAGATATTTTTTGTTTATTTCTTTATCAACATATAAAGCACTTCATTGTTATACATGATGAGTTTTTTAAAAGCTATTATCCCCCCCTGAGATAGCTCCCTCATCTGCTTGCTTGTTTTTGTTTGATGTCTTTGTTTTTCCTTTCGGAGGAACTGGGAAACAAACCCGGGACTTCCCATGTGGGAGGTGGCTGCTCAACTTCTTGAGCCAAGTTGTCTTCCTGTATGTTTGTTTTTGCTCAATGTCTGCTCATTGTTTGTTTGTTTTCTTTAGGAGGCACCAAGAACCAAACTGGGACCTCCCATGTGGGAGGTGGGCACTCAACTGCTTGAGCCACATCTGCTCACCCCATGATGTTTTTTTAAACTTCTTTTTTCCCTCTCACCTAAGCCAGCCACATACCTCTTCATATGATAAATATGTCTGCACCATTGTCTCTGATGGAGGGATGTGCCATAATTTATTTCCTTAATTCCAATGATCTAGTGCTGTCCCTAGTTATTCACATATATAACAACACTTCAATAAACTTCTTTCTATATATATCTATGTATGTATATACAGTTACCACCATAGGAAAAATTCCTGAAAGTGGCTTCACTAGGACAAAAGTGAAGGTGATACACACACACACACACACACACACACACACACTTTATATATGCTGTCAATTCCTTTCTTTAAAATGTATCTGTGTATACCTGCTACTTAGGACACTTTTAACCTAATGTGAACTGGAACTAAAGTGAAGATTTATGGCCACTTCCTATGGCTTAGATGCCATCATCAGCATACTGCAGTAATGAGTATGAAATTAGGTCTGGGGATATTTTTAAATAAGTGGTTAGATGTGAATGAGCTTTTAGCTTCTTTATATATTGTGGGTAGAGGAACTTGTTTTCACAGTAATTTTCTCTAGAACCTCTATTCTAAGGTTATTCACTTATGAGCTTCTCTTTAAGTACTTCTAATCATGCTAGAGAGATGCATTGGCCAGATACACAGATTCATTCCACTCATAAGAAATATATTTCTAAGGGCAAAACTGCTGTTAAAAAAATGTGAGAGTTAGGGCAAAGATGATAGAATTTGTTATTTATGCCTCAATCATATATAAGAGAGAAATCAGGTACGTGGTACGCAGAAGTCTTCTAACAGGCATCGAACTATAATTTTAAAAATAATATGGTTTGGGTAAAAGTTATAATGTATAATCATATATGATATCATAACATGAGTTTTATTTTTCTGGGAAACATTGCAAAATAATCAAAGACCACAGTGGCTGAAGCCTCCTCACACGTTCTTTGGTTCTCCCTCTCTGTGCAGAAATGGATACTTGGTCCATTCATCACCTCTTTGTGATCACACATGAAGGAACTCCCCTGAGCTTCTGTGAAATCCATGGAAGCAGAGCTACAGACAAAAAGTCCAGAGGCACTGATGTTTCTTACTGAAATCATGTCCTTTTTTCTGTAATGAATTCAGGGCTTTTTTGCTACCTATCAAATATACAAAATGCTCCTCACCTTCCTGAGGAAGGGCACCCTGTGCAAGGTGAAAGTACGTCAAGTCAGGTGGAGTCAATTAGCACTAATTAGCAGAATCTTCCATTTTTTTTAAACCCACCTGATCATCTGAAGTGTTTAAAGAGCTCAGAAATGCAGAGGAGCCTCCCTTTGTCACAGTGCTGGGAGCTAATGGTCCAATTAGGGAGCCAGCATCTGGATGTGGCTGACCTTTCCTTCTGTGATGACCTTCCCCCTCTTTCTGACTTTGCAGAAAAGCATTCTCTTCGGGTGCCTTGAGTTGTAGGTTAAAGTCTGTTACACCTCATTCCATTTGCAAGCTTACCCTTTTCTATGAGACGGAAGTCAAAAGATTTCTGCCTTTATTTTATTTTATTTTTGCACCAGAGGGTAAAGGTGAAGGAAGAAGGTGTGCAAAAATGGTGGGGGGGCTAGAAAGCAGGACGGGATTAGCTTCCATGAAACGTTACTTAAAATGCTGCTGTGTGGATTCAAGTACGAGTCTGTGATGAGTAAAATGAAAACACTACAGATTTTGACTTGTTTTTCTGTTATTTCTGTGATGTAGCTGTTTAGCGTCAACGTCTACTCGTTACTTCATGACAATTTAATAAATTAGATGGACACTTTACGTCAAAATAATCAATAGAAAGATCTATCACTTTTTTTTGTTATAAAAATGGAAACTAGGAATATAGCTGCAACATACTTCAACCTTAAATTTTTCCTCTTCTAATTATAGGGGCTGTTCTTTCTCTTTCCCTAGAGTCAGGTAGTGAAGATGCAGAGGCATGAAGTTTTCCGTGCACTTTCTCTCTCTCTCTCTCTCTCTCTCTTTTCTATGAGAGTTTATCTGATATCTGTTCACCGGAAGCACTGGGGAATTTTGCAGATTGAAGAAAAGTTCCTGGGAGGGTTCCCTGCTTCTTAAACTGCTAAACTTTCCTGGGCCACATAATCTCAGCAGCTAGACAGTTGTAGCTCTTCTTGCATAAATGTATATATACACAAAATATTTGCATAAAATTTTGGGCTTTCATCGACCCCCTGAAACTCATCCATGCACCCCAGCATAAGACCCCCAGTTGCCGCGTGAGCAAGGTTTCTGAGTGTGGATAACACCTGCTCTGTATACCTGCACCAGCTCACATTGGCTGATGTGCCTGTTAGCTAGAGGATTGATAAGTTTTATTGTTCCCAAACTCCCCATTGAAAAACCTAACAATACTCTTCCTACCCTACAAAAAATCTGACCAGGAAATTCTAGATTTTATAGTGTGTGTGAATATGGTGGTTTATGGATTTCATTCACCCCCTTTTTTTTTTTTAAATTTCTAAAGAAGCTTTAGATTACAGAAATGTTACATAAAAAATGTAGGGGATTCCTATATACCTCACCCCCCCACACACACACATTTCCCCATTAACAACATCTTTCATTCGTGTGATCCATTCGTTACCATTCGTGAACACAAATTGAAGCATTGCTGCTAACCGTGGCCAATAGTTTCATTCACCCCTTCTTACTCTTTCCCTTTCAAACGAAGTCACTGCAGAAACACAGGAGGCAGAATCATGCTGTTATTTTTTGAATTTGGGAATTTGTCACCACCAGACGTGCAGGACAAGAACTGCTAAAGGAATGTTTTCCAGATACGATACCAGTTACAAACCAAAATCTACAGAAAGAAATGAAGGCATAGGAAGTGGTGAATATATGGGTAAATATAGAATACTATTTCTTCTTAATTACTTTAGTCTATCAAAAATCCAAAATAACTAGCAATAGTACTATCTGTGTCTTGTGAGGTATTACCATATGGAGAAGTAAATAATTCAATAGCTCAAAAGGAGAAAGGAGTAGATAAAATTATACTATTACAAAGTTTGTACAATATATGTTAGGTGGGCTGTGATAAAAAAGGATATATATTGTAATTTCCAGAGTGACACTTTTAAAAAATCTAAAAAATAATGGAATGGCTAAAATGGAATACTAAAAAACACACAGTTAATATAAAAGAAAGCAGAATAGGAGGAACAAAGGAAAATCTCAAAATGAGACAGATGGAAAACAATATAACATGTCAGACTTAACCCAACCATACAAATAATTATAGTAAAAACCTCATTTAAAAATCATTTAAAATCAAAGAATGCCAGACTGAATAAAATAGAAACTATAATAACACTTTACATTTAAAGACATGGGTATAATGAACATAAAATAATGATAAAACACATATAATGCAAACATTGAGAATAAAAAAGCCGGAATAACTATATTGATATCATTCAATGTAGACTTTAAGACATGGGAAATTACCTGAGTGATGAAGGGACATTTTATATTGATAAAAGAGGCAATTCACAAGGCCACATAATAATCCTAAAATCTATGCACTTGGTACAACTTCATAATCGTCTACAGTAGGAAATTTTAATTATAGAAAGAAGTACACAAAAACATAAGTAACATTAGAAAATTTAATAATGCTATTAAAGAACTTGACCTAGTAGACGTCATAGAAAAATTCACCCAATAACTGCAGATTTTCAAGTTCACACACAAAATGCATCAAGAAAGAAGATGAAAGAACATTTCCCCAAAGGTTGTATGAGGTCAGCAAAATTTTGATAATAAAACCTAACCAGGTCATTATAAGGAAAGAAAATTGCAGACTGTGGCCAAGTGGTAAAATGATTATCAACATATTTCAAAAGGTTGAAATTGTACAGTGTGTGTTCTCTGACCACAATACCAACTTTTGATTTTCAAATCAAATGTTAGGAACTAAATATCACACTTCTAAATGAGCCATGAATCAAGGGAGAAATCATAAGGAATATTATAAAATATTTCAAATAGAATTTTAAGATAAATACAATACATAAACATTTTGAGATGCAACAGCTACTGTAGCATTTAGAGAGAAACATATATTTAGTGTTAATATGTAAAAGACAGTTATGTCTTCTTTCACCACTTTTATTTAACATTAGATTGAAGGTCATAGCTAGTGCAATAAGGGAAAAATTAAAACATTACATACTCAAAAGGAATGATTAAAACATTTTACAAGCAATATGATTGATTATATTAAAAATCCTATGGAATCTGCAAATAAAAACCATTTTTTTCTAATAAGGAAATTTAGCAAGGTTGCAGAACACAATACAAAAACCGATTGCATTTCCACAAAAGATTAATAAAGAAATTGGAAAAAAAAATTTAAAATACCATGTACAATACTAACAAAAAGTGCTAAGGATTAAATTTAATAACAATGTGAACATGTCTGTCATGTGCACTCTAAAATTTTGCAGAGAAAATTTTAAGGAAGAACTGACTAAATTGAGTTATATATACCATGTTCATAGACTTGACTTAGTATTTTAAAGTTTCTCCCAAAATTGATATACAGATCTGATGCAATCCTAATCAAAATCTCTGAAGACATTTTTGAATGGAAATTGACAAACGCTTCTAAATATTATAGCGAAATGCAAAGTACCTAAATAGCCTAAACAAAATTGAAAAAGAAGAGCAAAACTGAAGTAATTATGATACTGGGTTTCAAAACTTACTTTAAGGCTAATGTAATAACAAACAATATGACATTGGCATAATGAACAACAAATAGATCAGTGGGAAAAATAGAGGCTCCATAAATCTACACTTAAACATAGTTTGCCCATGCAATTAGAAGGAGAAAAGATTAGTCTTTTTAATAAATGTTTCTAGCTTAAGTTGATAATTATGCAATAATAAATGGATATGGATGCCTAACCCCACTCCATTCACAACATTTAATATAAGGAGGATTCTAGACTTAAAAGTAAAGACAAATCATAAAACTTTTTGAAGATATCATAGGAGAATATCTTTGGTACAAGCAGTTAGGCAAAGATAAAATAAGGATATGAATAATGCTTATAAAATAAGGATATGAATAATCATTATTCATGAAGGAAATGAAATGAGTTTCCACTTCATACTCACTAGAATGCCTAAAATTATAATATTTAACAATACTTACTGTTGTTAAAGATGTGCAGGAATTGCAATTAAGATACACTGCTGGCAAGAAATACTTTGAAAACCTGATACAACTACTTTGAAAAACAGGTAATTTTTTTTTAATTTTTAAATTTTTAAAAAGATACTTAGATTACATAAATATTACATGAAAATATAGGGATTCCCATATGTCCCACTTCCCACACCTCCCACAAGCTCCCACATAAACATCTTTCATTAGTGTAGCACATTAATTGCAATTGAGAAACACATCCTAGGGCTTTGCCATTAAGCATGGACCATAGTTCACATTGTAGACCACACTCTCTCCTACACAGTTCTGCATGTAATGGGATGATATAAAATGGCCTATATCTGTCATTGCAATGTCACTCAGGACGATTCCCAGGTCCTGAAAAAGTCCCCATATTACAACTATTTTTCCCTTTCCCTGCCCCCAGAGCCTCTAGTGACCACTGGTTCCACATCAATGTTGTAAATTCTTCCATTGCTAGAATCACAACATGTCTATAGTAGAATACATTAAGTCCACTCTAGTCCATAGCTCATCCCCCAATCCTGAGGATTCTGGGATGATGATGTCCACCCCACCTCCAGTTGAGAGGGGGCTTATATCCCGTGGGGAAGATGGATGGAACTATCCTGCCTGCAGCTGCAGACTCTCTTCATTCCCTGGGATGGCCGTTGTCCATCATCATCTCCCCGCCATTTGTCCTGGGTGACTCCAATATGCTGTAGAGTAGGTGTTGCAGCTTCACCAAGGTTCCGGGCCCAGCTGGCACATGGACAGCCCAAAGACTCGAGTCTCTGGACGTACACCTACAAACTCCAGCACCAACTATAGGTTTAAATAGAAGGGACAGATGAACCATGTGCAGGGAAGACATAATTGAGTCCAACTCTGTCACTCTCAGGAGCACAAACTCCAAAGTAGGGCTTACTGGCAAGGCACCAAACTCCAGAACTATTCACCCTGACCATATTACCTGGGTGTCTCCAGAGCCCTCAAGAGCCCCACTATTTGGGATGGTATCCACTTTGGAAGTCTATGAGATCCTGCTGAGATGTGCATAAGCGTTACCTCTAGGATTACCTCCGACTCACTTTGAAGTCTTTTAGCCATATAAACTCATTTGTCTTTACCTTTTCCCCCTTTTATTCAAGGTCTTTTTCCAGTTGCATTGCTAGTTGGTGATTGGTAGCATTCCCTCGGTGCCAGGGAAGCTCATCCCCAGGAGTCATGTCCCACGCTGGGTGGAAGGTAATGCATTCATATGCTGAGCTTGGCTTAGAGAAAGGCCACATTTGAGCAACAAGGAGGCTCTCAGGAGGCAACCCTTAGGCACCCCATAACAGTAGGCTAAGTTTCAATTTCAAGAGCAAAGGCTCATAAGCATAGTCGTCAATATCGAGGGCCCATCAATGGATAATCCTCCTTCACCAGTCATTGCCCCTGCACTTGGGGGACTGTTGCTGCTCCTTTAGAGAATGTGGCAGAGCTCTACAGGATGGGAATTCAGTATTCTCTCATTTATTGCGTGATTCTCCACCCACTGTGACAATGCCCCGTGAACATTTGAACATTTTTATATTTATGCTCAGGAGAACTTCTTCCCATGCATCCCTCAACCCTGACACCCCACACCAAGGATCCTCACCCATCCCAGCTGTAACCCTTCTGTGATCCAAAGATTCTTCAAAGATGAAGCCATTGCAATAGCCAAATACAATGAACAAGAAAATGAAAGACTAATGATAAGTTAACTATGAGGTAAAATACATAAAAATTTTAAAAAACTAAAACTAAGATTAAAAAATTGGGATATTAAAAAAATGAAAAAATTAAAAAAAATTTTTTTTGACATTTTGCCTTTCATCACTGCAATATTTGGTGTCCTTTCTGTACTGTGGCACTTTCCCCCACTCATTCCCCAGTGTCTCACTATTTTTCATTTTGTTTTCAAAGAAGTTTTAGGTCACAGCAAAGTCACACACAGAATACAGGAGACTCTCATATACCCAACCTCTTCCCCCTTTCCTCACCCCCATATTAATACCATTTTATATGTGGATGGTAGCATTGTTATAACTGATATACAAATAGTGAAACATAGCTACTAAACATTGTCAATGGTTTACACGATGGTTTACATTTTAGACCATAAATTTCTATAAATTTTGATGACATTTACCATGTCCTGTGTCCATCACTGTAATATCATGCAGAACAATTCCACTGACCACTAAATACCCCCTGTTTGACCTATTCTATTCCTCCCTCCCCATCCCCTCAGGGCCCACAGTGACTCCCTGGCTTGACTCATTGGATGACAAGATTCATGGTTACATGCAACAAGACTGAGGCCTTGACACACTGGTTTGTCCTCCTCTATTAGGAACCACCCTTGCTCTCCAGAGACTCCCACCTGTCTATTACTGAACAAATTGGTCCTCCCAAGGATGGGAGTCCAACTCCTTCCCACTCATTGTGTGGGTCTCCACCTACTGATACAACACATCATGACAGACAGATCACTCACACACTCCCTAAAAGCCTGCTCCAGGTATGCCATGTCCCGAATGCCCCTCCACCCAACACCCTAAACCAGTGACCCTTCCTTGTCATATTGTCATAAGAACATTCCCAACTTTGTACTTTCAACCACCTAGCCGCAAATCCCCAGTGTTCACCTGGTCTGTCTCCCAACCCTCTCCCCGGTACCCTGGACCTTCTAAACTACCCTTCCCAATCTACCCACCTGTCAACCCTTCACCACCCAATCCAATAATATCACTACCCTCCTGTCCTATCCCTTCAATACGCAACTACACTCTTTCACCTTACCATAGATTATGTCCATATGGGTGATGGCTCATAACCTTCTTCTCTCTTTCTATTTCTTGTAAACCTATCTTCCAGACAATAGCTCTCTGAGATTGCTCAAATTCCTTAATTCATATCAGTGAGGTCATGTACTGTTCATTCTTCAATGCCTGGTTTGCTTCACTCAACATGAGGTCCTCAAGATTCATCCATGTTATCCTGTGTGGTAGCACTTTATTCCTTCTTACAGTGGAGTAACATTCCATTGTATGTATGTACCACATTTTGTTTATCCATTCATCTGTTGATGGGCACCGGGGTTGATTCCAACTTTTGGCAATGGTGAATAATGCTGATATGAACATGGGTGTGCATGTATCTGTTCATGTCTTTGCTTTCAATTCTTCTGGGTATATACCCAGCAGTGGAATTGCTGAATCATATGGAAGTTCTATAGTTAGTTTTTTTGAAGAACCGCCAAACTGTCCTCCACAATGGCTGGACCATTCTACATTCCCTCCAGCAGTGGATGAGGGTTCCCATTCCTCTACATCCTCTCCAACACTTAGAGTCTGCTGTTTTTTTAATAGCCTCCATTCTAATGGGTGTAAGATGGTATCTCATTGTAGTTTTGATTTGCATTTCCCTAATTGCTAGTGATATTGAGCATCTTTTCACGTGCTTTTTAGCCATTTGTATTTCTTCCTTGGAAAAGTGTCTTTTCAGGTCACTTGCCCATTTTTTAAATGGGTTGTTTGTCTTTTTATTTTCGAGGTGTAGGATTTCTTTATGTATGGAGGATATTAGGCTCCAATCAGATATATGGTTGCCAAATATTTTCTCCCATTGGGTAGGCTGCCTTTTTATTTTCTTGATAATGACCATTGAGGTGCAGAAGTTTTTAATTTTGAGGAGATCCCATTTATATATTTTTTCTTTTGCTGCTCATGCTTTGGGTGTGAAGTTCATGAAATCATTTTCTATTACAGTGTCTTGTAGATGCTTCCCTACATTATCTTCCAAGGTCTTGTCTTGGTTCTTATATGTAGTTCTTTGATCCATCTTGAGTTAATTTTTGTATAAGGTGTGAGATGGTCTTCCTCTCTCATTCTTTTGGATATGGATATCCAGTTCTCCAAGCACCATTTGTTGAAGAGGCCATTCTCTCCCAACTGAGTGGGCTTGGTGGCCTTGTTGAATATCAGATGACTGTATATGCAAGGATCTATATCAGAACTCTCAATTCAGTTCCCTTGGTCGGTATGTCTAGCCTTGTGCCAATACCATGCAGTTTTGAACACTGTAGCTTTGTAGTGTGTTTTAAAGTCAGGTAGTGTGATCTTTCTAATTTCATTTTTCTTTTTCAATATTTCCTTGGTAATTCAGGGTCCCTTACCCTTCCAAATAAATTTTGTAGTTAGTTTTTCCAATTCATTAAAAAATGCTGTGTTGATTTTTATTGGGATTGCATTATCTATAGATTAGTTTGGGTAGGATAGACATCTTATTGAAGTTTAGTCTTCCTATCCATGAACAGGGAATATTTTTCCATTTCTTTGAGTCTTCTTTGATTTCCTTTAAAATAATTTTGCATTTAAAGTCTATTTTGTCTGATATTAGTATAGCTACTCCCACCCTATTTTGGTTATT
>JAQZBX010004341.1:0-60806 GCA_029593785.1 Cabassous unicinctus | reverse complement strand
GGACACCAGTCATATTGAACTATTCACAAACGGCCTTTGAACTTCCACTATTCTAACTGATGCCCTAATTAAGGCCATGTCCTTCCTCAAAACCTCTACCTCCTCGTATATGGTTGTGTCTTTCTCATACTTGTGGTTATTTCCCTGCTTCTTAAGTGTTGACTCGAATATGGTTACTGCGCCTTCAAAACAAACAGTTGGCTATAGCTGCCCTCGTGCTCACCCAGGGAGACGGTCCACTTGGTGTTTGGTTATTTATAAAAGTGGCCTAGCAGCATCACCCAACCTCCCCCTCCCCTCCCTTTATCCCTTCCCCCCCCAACCTCCTACCCGCTGAGGTGCGAAAACACCGCAAGAGCCTCCACTCCCCCCCGAAAGCTGGGCTGGATAGTCAATGACGGGCAACTAGACCCTTTAGCAGTGAGTATTCTGGACAACCTAAGACAGGAGCCCTGCCAACTGCTGCCAAGGGCCCTGGCCCAGTTGCTGCAAGGGTTTCCAATGACGGGTAAGATCCGGTTAACTGCTCAGCTTGGGCTAGACCTAAAACAGGCACAGTCCCTTTCCTTTTAAAATTTAAAAAAGGGGTGAGATGTGGTTATAGAGGCTAACATGGCCACGGCCCCTCTTTGAGGAAATAAAACTGCACCTCAGCCTCGCCCTATTCACTTCCCCCCCCTCCTCCACTACCCCCCCTTTTTGTGGCTGCTAGGGCTGAGATAAGAACAGCTCTCATCATCTTCCAAGAATTCGTTCTCTAGGAAGTTAGCAAGCCTGCGCCTCTCTCATCTGCCATCTACCTTAACAACAAAAAACCACCTATCCCCTACCACTATCCATCTTTAAACCCACCAATCCCCACCCTCCTCCCCGTTCACGCCACTATGTTCCCGCCACCCCCACGCCCACCTATCAGCAATTACCTCACCCCTCTATGCTCTATAAATTGTGTTTCACCCCCCGAATAAAGAATCCTGCGCCATTATCCTGAGTTCAATTATTTTCTCCTCGGGGCCATCTCGTTCTTACCCGCAAACCCCACGTGAAGCCCCCTCCCGAAAGAGGCATCATGAAATAATGATAAGTTTAAATGTTAGAGACTAAATACATGACAACAAAATAAAAAACTAAAAACAATATAAAATTAAAGGATTGGGATATTCAAAAAATGGGGAAAAAATAAAAAAAGTTTTTTGACATTTTGCTTTTAATCACTGCAATATCTGGGGTCCAGTCTGTACCGTGACACCTACCCCTATCACTCCCCATTGTCTCAGTATTTTTCATTTAATTTTCAATAAATTTAAGGTCACAGCAAAGTCACACACAGAAAACAAGAGACTCTCATATACCCAACCTCCTCCCCCTTTCCTCATCCCATATTTAAATCTTTTTGTATGTGGTTGGTAGCATTGTTATAATTGATATACAGATATTGAAACATAGCTACTAAACATTGTCAATGGTTTACAATATGGTTTATATTTTAGAGCATACACTTTTATAAATTTTGATGATATTTACCATATCCTGTGTCCATCACTGTAAGGTAATGAAAAGTATTTCCACTGACCACTATATACCCCGTTTGATCTATTCTGTTCCTTCTTCCCCATTGCCCTGGGGCCCATGACAACTCCCTGGCTTGACCAATTGTATGACAAGATTCACAGTTACATGCAACAAGAGGTCTTGACACACTGGTTTATCATCCCCTATTAGGAACCACCCTTGCTCATAAGATGCACCCGCCTGTCTATTTCTCAGGGATTGGTCCTCCCAAAGATGGGAGTCCATCTCCTTCCTGCTCTTTGTGTGGGTCTCCACACTCTAATACAACACACTATGACTGGATGAACATTCACACACTCCCTAGAAGCCTGCTCCAGATGGGCCTGTCCCAAATGCCTCCGAACCTATACCCTAAACCAGTGACACTTTCTTGTCATATTGCCATAAGAGCTTTCACAACTCTGTAATTTCAACCTCATTCCCACAAATCCCAAGTGTTCACCTGGTCCCTCTCCCATCTCTCCCCACAGTATCATGGGTATTCTAACCCACCCTTCCCAATCTACCCACCTGTCAACCCTGCATGACCAAATCCAATAATATCACTACCCACCTGTCCTCTCCCTTCAATACACAACTATACTCTATCACTTTACCATAGATTACATCCATATGGGTGATGGCTCACAATTTTCTCTTCTCTTTCTCTTTCTTGCAAAGCTATCTTTCAGATAATAGTTCTCAGAGACTGCTCAATTTCCTTAATTCATATCACTGAGGTCATGTATAGTTCATCTTTCAATGCCTGGCTTGCTTCACTCAACATAAGGTCGTCACTATTCATCCATGCTATCCCATGTGTTAGCACTTTATTCCTTCTTACACCTGAGTAATATTCCATTGTGTGTATGTACCACATTTTGTTTATCCATTCATCTGTTGATGGGCAGCTGGGTTTCATCCAATTTTGGCAATATTGAACAATGCCACTATGAACATTGGTGTGCATATATCTGTTTGTCCTTTTGCTTTCAATTCTTCAGGGAATATACCCAGCAGTGGAATTTCTGGATCATACGGAGGATCTATCATTAGTTTTTTTGAAGAACTGCCAAACTGTCCTCTGCAGTGCCTGGACCATTCCACAATTCCATGAGCAGTGGATGAGGGTTTCCATTACTCCACATCCTCTCCAAAACTTATAGTCTGCTGTTGTTTAATAGCTGCCATTCTACTTGGTGTAAGATGGTATTTCATTGTAGTTTTGATTTGCATTTCCCTAATAGCTAGTGATGTTGAGCCTTTTTTCTTGTTCTTTTTAGCCATTTGTATTTCTTCCTTTGAGAAGTGTCTTTTCAGGTCACTTGCCCATTTTTTAAATGGGTTGTCTTTATTTTCAAGGTGAAGGATTTCTTTATATATGCAGGATATTAGACTCCTATCAGATATATGGCCACCAAATATTTTCTCCCATTGGGTATGCTGCCTTTTTATTTTCTTGATAACATCCTTTTAGGTTCAAAATTTTTAATTTTCAGGAGATTCCATTTATCTATTTTTTCTTTTGCTGCTTATGCTTTGGGTGTGAAGTTTCTGAAACCATTTCCTATTGTAAGGTCCTGTAGATGCTTCCCTACATTTTCTTCCAGCGTCTTTATGGTCTTGGCTTTTATATTTAGATCTTTGATCCATCTTGAGTTGATTTCTGTATAAGGTGTGAGATGGTGTTCCTCTCTCATTCTTTTGGATATGGATATCCAGTTCTCCAAGCACCACTTGATGAAAAGGCCATTCTCTCCCAACTGAGGGGGTTTGGTGGCCTTGTTGAATATCAGGTGACTGCATATGTGAAGATTTATATCAGAAATCTCAATTCAGTTCCATTGGTCAGTGTGTCTATCCTTGTGCCAATTCTATGTAATTTTGACCACTGTATTTTTGTAGTATGTTTTAAAGTCAGGTAGCAAAAACCTCCAATTTCAGTTTTTCTTTTCAATATGTCTTTGGTAATTCAGGGCCTCTTACTCTTCCAAATAAATTTTGTAGTTAATTTTTCAAATAGCTTATAAAATATAATGTTGATTTTTATTGGGATTGCATTAAATCTGTAGATTAATTTGGGTAGGATAGACATCTTTACTATGTTTTGTCTTCCTATCCATCAACAGGAAATATTCTTCCATTTATTTAAGTCTTCTTTGATTTCCTTTAACATTGTTTTTTAGTTTTCTGTGTATAAGTCCTTTACACCTTTAATTAAGTTTATTCCTATCTATTTGATTCTTTTAATTACTATTTTAAATGGTTGTTTTTTCTTGATTTCCTCCTCAGATTGCTCATTATTGGTATACAGAAATGCTACTGATTTTTGAGCATTGATCTTATAGCCTGCAATGTTACTGAACTCCTTTATAAATTCTAGAAACTTTGTTGTAGATTTTTTAGTCCTTTCCATGTATAGGATCATGTCACCTGCAATAATGAAATTTTTGCTTCTTCTTTTCCAATTTTGATGCCTTTTTTATTTCTTCCTTGCCTCAGTGCTCAAGCAAGTACTTCTATGATAATGTAAATAAGAGTGGTGATTGTGGGCATCCTTGTCTTTTTCCCAGTCTCAGAGGGAAAGCTTTTAGGATTTCACCATTGAAGATGATGTTAACTTTGGGTTTTTCATATATACCCTTTATCATATCCAAAAAGTTTCCTTCTATTCCCATCTTTGGCAGTATTTTTATCATGCAAGTATGCTGTATTTTGTCAAATGCTTTTTCTGCATCTATAGAGATGATCATGTGATTTTTTTTCAATCTGTTTTTGTGGTTTATTACAATGTTTGATTTTCTTATGTTGAACCATCATTGCATACCCGGTATGAAACCCATGTAGTCATGGTGTATAATTCTTTTGATATGTTGTTGGATGTTATTAGTAAGTATTTTGTTGAGGATTTTAGCATCTAGGTTCATTAGAGAAATTGGTCTGTAATTTTCCCTTCTTGTGGTATCTTTGTTTGGCTTTGGTATTAGGGTAATGTTGGCATCACAGAATGAGTTAGGCAATGTTCCTTCTACTTCTGTTTTTTCAAAGAGGTTAAGCTGGATTGGTGTTATCTCTTTCTGGAATGCTTCACAGAATTCCACTGTGAAGCCATCTGGTCCTGGGCTCTTCTTAGTTGGGAGGTTTGTAATGACTGAGTCTATCTCTTTCCTTGTAATTGGACTGTTGAGTTCATCAATTTCCTCTTTCATTAATGTTGGCTGTTTGTGCATTTCTAGGAACTTGTCCATTTTTTTGTTTTATGTATACATAAAGAAACTTTCCACTATTAATAACATTTTACATGTGGATGGTACATTTGTTACAATTGCTGTACAAATATTGAAGCATTGCTACTAAACATGGTCAATGACTTACATTATTGTTTACATTTTGGAACATACAATTTATAAATTTTGATGAAATTTAACATGGACTGAATACATCGTTGCAAGATCATACAGGACAATTCCATTGCCCCCAAAATACCCCATGTTCCATGTGTTCTATTCTCCCCTCCCCATCCCCTCATGATGCACAGCAACCACCAAGCTTCACTCCTTGAAGTACAACATTCATAGTTACTTGCAACAATATTGGGGGCTTATAATCCTGACTTGTCCTTCCCTATTAAGCACTGCCTATGCTTTCAAGAGACTCCTGCCCCTCTATTTAAGAACACAGCAGGACTCCCCAGGAAGGGAGTTCAACACCTTATCATTCATTGTGTGGGTCTCCACCCACTGATACAATGCACTAAGACAGGATAAACACTCACATACTCCATAGAAGCCTGCCCCAGATGTACCCTGTCCCACTTGTCTCCCATATCTAACAGCCTAACCCTCCCCTACTATATTATGCAAAAAAAAATATTCCCAACATTGTAGTTTAAGCCACATACCTGCAAATCCCCACTGTTCATCCACTCCCTCCCCCAACCCTCTCCCTGGTTCCATGGACAGTGCAAACACCCCCACCCTAAAACCCTCACAAGCCAGCACTGTTCAGCCCAACAGCATCACTGTACCACTGTTGTGACCACCCACTTCACAACTACACCCTTCCACCTTATCATAGATTTTTCCATACTGGCATTGCCTCTCAACCGTGTATTCCCTTTCTGTCTGTAAAATTATCTTCTATACTCTGTCTTTGTGAGTCTCTTCCACTTGGTTAATTCATGTCAGTTAAGGTCATATAATATGTATCTATCAGTGCCTGGCTTGCATCACTGAACATAAGGTCTTCAAGGTTTATCCATATTATCCCCTGTTAATTCTTCATTCTTTCTTGCATCTGAGTAATATTATGATACATTGTATGCATATACCAGAGTTTGCTTATCCATTCATATGTTGATGGATATTTGATTTCTTTCCAACTTTTGGAAATAATGAATAATGCTGCTATGTAAATTGGTTTGCAGATATCTGTTCATGTCCCTGCTTTCATTTCTTCTCGATATATACCCAGCAGTGGGATTTCTGGATTGTATGCAATTCAATAGTTAGCTTCCTGAGGAACTGCCAGACTGTTCTCCAGAATGGTTGCATCATTCTGCATTCCCACCAACAGTGGATAAGCATTCCTATTCCTCCACATCCTCTCCAACACCTGCAGTACTCAATTTTTTAAATGTCACCATTGTAATGGGTGTAAGATGATATTTCATTGTAGTTTTTGATAAGCATTTCCCTAATAGCTACTGGTGTTGAGCATCTTTTTGTGTGAATTTTAGCCATTTTTATTTCTTCTCTGGAGCAGTGCCCCTTCGAAAGACCCATTTTTTACATTGGTTTCTTGTTTTTTATTTTCAAGGTGCAGGATTTCTTTATATATGTTGGATATTAGGCCCCTATCAGACATATGATTACCAAATATTTTCTCCCACTCAGTATGCTGCTTTTTCACTTTCTTGACAAATTCCTTTGAGGTACAAAAGTTTTAAATTAAGAGGAAGTTCTTTTTATCAATTTTTTCTTTCATCGCTTGTTCTTTGGGTGTAAACTTCATGAAACCATTTCCTAATACAAGGTCTTGTAGGTGCTTCCCTAGATTATATCCCAAGTTCTTCATTGTCTTTACTCTTATATTTAGATCTTTGATCCATCTTAAGTTAATTTTTGTATAATGTAAAAGATGATGTTCCTCTCTCATTCTTTTGGATAGGGATACCAGTTCTCCAAGCACCATTTGTTGAATAGGTTATCCTCTCCCAGTTGTGTTGGCTTAGTGGCCTTCTTGAACATCAGTTGGCTGTATGTGGAAGGATCAATTTCAGAAGTCTCAGTAAAGTTCCATTGGTCAGTACATCTATCCTTGTGCCAAAACAATGCAATTTTGACCACTGTAGTTTTGTAGTATGTTTTAAAGTCAGGAAGTGTGATTCCTCTGATTTTGTTTTTCTTTTTCAATATGTCCTTGGCTATTTGGGGTCCCTTGTCCTTTCAAATAAATTTTAGAATTATCTTTTCCAATTCAGTAAAAAATGTTGTGGTAATTTTTATAAGGATTGAGTTAGGCTGTTATAAAGATTGAGTTAGGCTGTTAAGATTGATTGATGGCTGTGAGCCATCACCCATATGGACATTATCTATGGTAAATTGAAAGAGTATAGTTACATATTGAAGGATAGGACAGATGGGTAGAGATTTTACTGGGTTCAGTGGTGCAAGATTAACAGGTCGGTAGATTAGGAAGGATCGGTTAGAATAACCAGGACATGTAAATATGAATCTTGTCATCCCATGAGCCAAGACAGGGAAGAGTCATATGCCCCAGGAGGTGGGGAGGAAGGAACAGAAAAGATCAAATGGGGTATGTAATGGCCATAGGAAATATTCTTCATTACCTTACATTAATGGACACAGGGCATGGTAAATATCATCAAAAATTATTAAACTGTATAGTCCAAATTATAAACTATATTGTAAACCACTGGAAAAAAAAAAGGATTGAGTTAAATCTGTAAATCAGTTTGGATAGGATAGGCAGTGATGTTTAGTCTTCCTGTGCATAAAGAGGGAATATTCTTCCATTTATTTAGGTATTTATTGATTTCCTTTAAAAGTGTTATGTAGTTTTCTGTGTACAACTCATTTACATCTTTAGTTAAATTTATTCCAAGGTATTTGATTCTTTTAGTTTGTTTTGTAAATGGGAATTTTTCTTGATTTCCTCCTCAGATTGCTCATTATTGGTATGCAGAAATGTTACTGATTTTTGCATATTAATCTTATGACCTGCCACTTTACTGAACTCATTTATAAGCTCTAGAAACTTTACTGTAGTTTTCTCAGGGCTTTCACGGTATAGGATCTTGTCTGTAAATAGTGAAATTTTTACTCCATCCTTTTCAATTTGGATTACTTTTATATTTTTTTCTTGCTTAGATCCTTGAGCAAGTACTTCAAACACAGTGTTAAACAAGAGAGGTTACAGTGGGCATTCTTGTCTCATTTCAAAGTTTTCAGGATTTCACCACTGAATATAATGTTAGCTGTATGTTTTTCATATATACCCTTTATCGGATTGAGGAAGTTTCCTTCTATTCCTATCTTTTGAAGTGTTTTTATCAAGAAGGGTGGTATATTTGTCAAAGGCTTTTTCTGCATCTATACAGATTATCATGTGATATTTTCTTTCAATCTGCTTTTATGGTGTATTACATTGATTTTCTTATGTTGAACCTTACTTGGATGGAAAGGATGTAACCCACTTTGTCATGGTGTATAATTCATTTGCTGTGTTGTTGAATACAATTAGTAAGTATTTTGTTGAGGAATTTAGCCTTTAAACTCATTAGAGAGAGTGGTCTGTAGATTTCCTTTCTTGTGGCATCTTTGTTTGGCTTTGGTATTGGGGTGATGTTGGCATAAAAGAATGAATTAGGGAATGTCCCTCTACTTAAGAATTTAAGCAGAATTGTTGTTTATTCTTTCTGGAATGTTGGGTAGAATTCACCTGTGAAGCCATATGGTCCTGGGCTCTTCTTATTTGGGAGGCTTTTGATGACTAATTCAATCTCATCACTTGTGATTGGTCTGTTGATTTCTTGAATTTCTTTTTTCATCAATGTAGGCTGCTTGTGTGTTTCTAGGAATTTGTCCATTCCCTCTAAACTATCCATCTTGTTGACATATAATTTTTCAAAGTAGCCTCTTATGATACTCTTTATTTCTGTGGCATCTGTGGTTACATCTCCTTCCTCATTTCTTATTTTATGTATTTGCACCTTCACACTTTTTTCCTTTGTTAGTCTAAAGTTTGTCAATTAATTAATCCTTGCAAAGAACCAGCTTTTTGTTTTTTCTAGTGCTTTCTTATTTTCAATTTCATTTAATTCTGCTCTAATCTTTTCTATTTCCTTCTATTCTATTTTATTTCCTTCTTTACACTTACTTTGGAGTTAGTTTGTTGTACTTTTTCTAATGCCTCCATGTGTGCAGTTAGGTCTTTGATTGTGGATCTTTCTTCTTTTTTAATATAGTCATTTATGGCTAAGAATTTCCCTCTAAGTACAGGTTTTGCTGAATCCCATAGGTTTTAATACATTGTGTTGTCATTTTCTTTAGTTTCAATGTAGTAACTGATTTCTTTTGCAGTTTCCTCCTTGATCCACTGATTGTATAAGAATGTGTTGTTTAACTTCCATATCTTTGTGGTTAATCTGTTTCTCTGTCCCTTACTGATTTCCAGCTTCATTTCATTGTGGTCAGAGAAAGTATAATTTCAATCTTTCTGAATTCATTGAGAGTTTTTCTAGGGCCTAGCATAGATCAGGAAATGATCAATATGCACTTGAGGAATGTGTATCCAGATGTTTTTGGGTGTAATGTTCTGTATATGTCTTTTAGGTCCAGATCCTCTAATGTATTACTTCAAGGTCTTCGATTCTTTATTGATTCTCTGTCAAGATATTCTGTGTAATGGTGATAATGGTGTTTTAACAACCCCCACTATAACTGTAGAGGCATCTATTTCTTCTCTTAGTTTTCCTAATGTTTGCCTCATGTATTTTTAGGAGCCCTGGTTAGGGCATAAATGTTTATGTTTATGATTCTTCTTCATAGATTATCCCTTTTATTAATATATAGTGGCCTTATTTTTCTCTTAACAATAGTTTTGTTTTTAAAGTCTATTTTGTCTGATATTAGTATAGCTATTCCCATTCATTTTTGGTTGTTTTTGCTTGTAAAATTCTTTTCCAACCATTCACTTTCAGCCCCCTTTCAACCCTGGGTCTAAGGTGAGTTTCTCATTGACAGCATATAGATGGGTCCTATTTCCTTATCCATTCTGCCAATCTCTCTCTTGATTGGAGAGTTTAATCCATTAACATTCAATGCTATTATTATAAAGGAATTCCTGTCCTAGTCATATTATCTTTAGGTTTCTGTATGCCATATATTGTTTTTATTTCTCTTTTTATCTTTTCAGTTTTTCTTGCAGTCTCCTCCAACTCTATCTCTCCTGGTTTTTCCTTTCAACCTGCAGAACTCCCTTTAGTATTTCTTGATGTACAGGTTTCTTATTGACAAACACTCTTAATTACTGTTTATCTGTGAATATTTTTGAACTCCTCCTCATTTTTGAATGTCAGCTTTTCTGGATAGAGAATTCTTGGCTGGAGGTTTTCCTTTTAGCACCTTAACTATGTATACCACTGCCTTCTTGCCTCCATGGTTTCAGATGAGAAATTAGCACTTAATCTCTTAATCAGCCAAAGGTGTGCTGAAGCCAAATACCAGAAGTCAGTTGGTTTTTAGAAAGGGTATTTATTTACAGAAGAAACTACAGTTACCAGGCCATAAAGCATGAGTTACTTTCCTCACCAAAGTCTATTGCCATGTGTTGGAGCTTGATGCCAGCTGATGTTTGCAAGTGTTCAGGCTTCCTGGGTTTCTCTCTTCCCAGTGCTTGCCTCTCTTTGGGCTCAGCTGCTCTGCTATGCTCACAAGGCCAGTTGTAGAGCATCAGGCAAATTGCTCTGTCTCACTCCCTGGGACTTGATTCTCCCTGGGGTCAGCTGCTCTGCCTTCTCCTGTATGTTTACTTCTTGGGCTCCAGCTCAAAACTCCCAACTCTGTCCTTTGCCATGTCTTTTCTCTGTAAGTCCCTGCCTTACTGATGTGGCCTAAGCAAAGTCCTAATCATAATTCAATCAATTAGTGATACCTCTGACAGATCCGTTTACAAACATAATCAAATAACTACTTTTGGAATTCATAAACAATGTCAAACTGCTACATAATTTGAGCTTCACTCATATGTGCTTGATCTCTTTTCTGTTGCTGCTTTCAGTGTTCTCTCTTTGTCTTGAGCATTGGACATTTTGACAAGTATATTTCTTGAATTAGTCCAATTAGGATTCATACTACTTGGGGTGTGCTGTTCTTCCTGGACATGTACATTCCATGTCCCTCAAGAGAGTTGGGAAATTTTCAGCCATCTTGTCCTCCAACACTCCTTCTGCCCCCTTTTTCTTCTCTTTTCCTTCTGGGATACTGATAATGTATATATTTGTGCATTTCATGTTGGCCATTGTAGTCTCTAAGTCCCTGCTGAATTTTTCTACCTTTTAATCTATCTGTTCTACTAACTGATTTCAGATGTACTGTCTTCAACATCACTAATTCTTTCCTCTGTCTGTTCAAATCTGCTGTTATGTGCTTCCTGTGCATTTTTTATTTCTGCATTTTGCCATTCGCCACCATCATATCCTTTATCATTTTATGTATGTTTACAATTTCTTTGGTATGTTCCCCCAGTGTCTTCTTAATATCCTCAGTCTTTTCCTTCATTTCATTAAGTTGACTCATGATATTTGCTTGGAGAGCTCTGATTAGTTGTTCCATATTATGCATCTCATCCTGTTTTATATTTTCTTCATTAAATTGGGCCATATATTCCTGTTTCTTAGTTTGACTTGTAAATTTTTGTTGGTATCTAGGCATCTGTCTTGATGGAATTATTCAGTTTATTAGTTTCTCTTTCTACTCTAGGGTTCTATTTTGTTTTTGTTTGTGTGTTTGTGGTAAGGTTTCCCTTTGACACTTAGTTCCTCTTATTCTTTTTCCTTGCTGTTGCCTATGTTCACTTGGGAAAAAAATAATTAGTAGCAGAGAAAAGGAGATAAGTAGAGAAAAATAATAATAGTTATAATAATAAAAAAGGTAGAGGAGGAAGCATACTAGACCTAGGAAAATAAATAATTAACACATGTAAAAAGTCATAAGTACAGAGGAATAAGAATTTTAAAAGGTAGAATAGAAATAAGTGAAATGAGGAATAAAATAAAGAAAAATATGTAGAGTGATTTAAAAGTCCAGAATGATGAAGAGAAGGAAAACAAAAAACAAATAAAACAGTTGGACAAAAGAGAGAAAGAAATAAAAACACAAAAATTGAAAAAACCAAACAGAAATTGATGGAATGGAAGAAAAACAACATTAAACAGAGAATAGAAAATGAAGAAAAGAAAAGAAATAATGTAGGTAGAAAAAATCAGCTAAAGGAAAAAAAGGGAAACAAAGAAAGAGGAAACACAAGAAGAAGAAAAACAGGAGCAACTAAAAGAAAAGAACAACCAAGGAAAAATAGCCTTCCTCTTAGGCCCATAAGGAACTTCTCAGGCTGCCAGTGTTCATCCATCAATCAACATCTGCAGGTAATGTACAGGGTTTTATTGAGTGACATAAGGAAAAAAGAAAAAAAGGAACATTTTTAAAAATTGATCCAAGAAAACCTAAAATAAAAAGACTGTCTACATATTTCCTATCATAAGATACCACCTGGATGCCTGATAACCTGGTGGATCACTTACCACTTCACTAAGGAAATGAGGGAATCAAACCAGGAGCCTCATGTATGCAAGGTAGGAATTCCTCCATTGAGCTAAATTGTCTCCTTAGGTTGATTAGGCTTCAGAAAACTCTCTGCCACATTTACCCCAGGTGTTTTAGACTTCAATTTGCTAGAGTCCTCCTGATTAGGAACCTATCCCATCCCCTGTTTATTCTAGTTCTTCTCTTTCTCCAGATGCCTAGGCAGGACAGCCTGCCTGAGAACATACCCCTCCCCTCTTCCCATTAGGTCAGGGTCCCTTCTGAGACACAAAGGGGGCTCAGCTGGCCAAACTCACTGCAAAGAAACCACTGGCTACCCCCTGTCAGGCCCATCTTACTCCCAGGGAATGCCCCCTCCCAGTCAACTGGCAGGAGTGAGCCAAGGGTTCCACCAATGCTCCTTGCCCTGAAGTTGGTGTATATGTACCATTTCCAGCCACAGTTGCAAGTAATTCATGGTTTTCCTTTGGCTTCTTTATCTTTCCAGTACCCTCATAGATGACTCAGAGCACCTTCTAATTCTATATATATCCAAAGCAACTCCTTAAGAAAGGTCACTGCCTTTTATGCACTTTTTTTTTCTGAGAGGGTCAGAACCTGCCTACCTACTTCAGCACCATTTTCCCAAAAGTCTCTACCTGTTTTTTAACTCATAGTCATCTAGTTTTCCCATCACCATTTGTTGAAGAGACAATTCTTTCAAGATTGAGAGGTCTTTTCCACCTTGTCAATAATTGATTGGCCAGGAATGTGAGGGTTTAGTACTGAGTTCTTAATTCTATACCATGGCTCTATGTGTCTGTCATTGTGACAATACCTTGGTCTTTTGATTGCTGGACATTTGTTATAACTTTTAAGGTTGGAAAGTGTGAGTCCTCCAACTCCTGTCTTATTTTTCAAGACAGGAGTTGAAATACTTAGGGTCCCTTATCCATCCTAATTAATTTTATGATTTTCTTTTCCATTTCTGCAAAAAAACTTGTTTGAATTTTAATTGGTTATACATTGATTCTACAAATTGCTTTGGATAGTATTGACATCAGGATGATATCCAACCCATGAACATGGAATAGCCTTCCATTTATTTAGATTTTTAAAAATTTCCTTTAGCAATATTTTGTTGTATTCTGTTTAGAAGTCCTTTATATACATGGTTATATTTATCCTTTTATGTTTGATTTTTTAATTTGTAACTGTGGATAGATTTTTTCCTTCAGTTCTTCTAATTGTTCAGTGTGTATAGAAGCACTACTGATTATTGGCTGTTGGTTTTGTACCCTGCCAATCTGCTGAATTCATTTATTAGTTCTAGGAATTTTGTTGTAGATTTTTCAGGATTTTCTGTATATAGGATGGTATCAAGTGCAAATAGGGAATGTTTTACATTTTCCCTTCCAATTTGGATGCCTTTATTTTTCTTGCCTAATTGCTCTGACAAGAACTTTAGTGCAGATTAAATAACAGAGGATTCAGTGGTCATACTTGTGTTGTTCCTGACCACAGATGGAAGGTTTTCAGTCTTTCACCATTAACCAGGGTGTTAGCTGTGGGATTTTCCTATATATCCTTTTCATGTAGAGGGAGGTTCTTTATATTGCTAGTGTTCTAAGTGTTTTTTTTATCTACAAAGTGTGTTGTATTTTGTCAAATGCCTTTTCTGCCTTTATTGAAATGGTCATGTGGGTATTTTATTTCATTCTGTTAGTGTGGTAGATTGCATTATTTGATTTTCTCATGTTAAACCAAATTTGCATATCAGGGATGATTATCACTTCATCATCATATTTAATTCTTTTAAGATGCTGCGGGATTCAGTTTGCTAGTATTTTGTTGAGAATTTTTACTTCTAAATTAATGAGATTTTGGTCTCTAGTTTTCCTTTCTTGTGGTATCTTTATCTGGGTTAACTATAAAGGTAATGCTGGTGATGTACTATAAGAAAATTATTATTAATTATTGTGAACCCATAAGATTTCTAATTGATAGTCTCTGCTGTTTCAGCCTAGAATTCTGAATGATTAACTTGTTCTTTGTCCTTTGGAATGTTATAATGCTGCTATGCAGGTAACCCCATGATCCTTTACCTAAAAAACAAATGTTTAAAAGGAACAAGTTCCCAGACGTAGTATTTGCACATCCTATTTGTATCCCCTGTAAAGTTAACATTAATTAAAGCTGATGTTAGTGTACCACTAACAGAATAGAATAGAAGACCCCTTAAGACACCACATCTCTCCTGTTGAGGGCTGGCCACCCCCTCACCAGATGGATTTGCTTACTTTTGATGAGGTCATTCCTCACAATTTGCAAGGCTCATTGGGGTTTAGAGGTTCAGAGCCCTTTAAAAGGGATTAGCCCCTAAGTTGCTAATCAAAGTCTCACCCAGGAGAGGATGCTCAGCCTGGGACCATTTTTCAAATCAGGACTCTGATCAGCTGCAAAGGGACTTCACAGCCCCGTAAGAGACCAGATGTGTTTTCCCCTGATTTGGTGAGTGGTTATATATACTTTCATTCTTTACTATGTCATTTAATTGATTACTCTTCTTTTCTGTGATTGCTTACTTGTTATAATCATTTGATATAACCTGAAACTCATTTGATTGAATAAATCTGCCTTTGCATACCATTTAGAGTTTCTGTCTCTTCCTTAGCAAAACAGATGGCCACATAGAATGAGTTAGGTATTTTCCCCTCTGCTTCAGTTTTTTGGAAGAGTTTGAGCAGAATTAAAGTTGTCTTCTTTAAATGTTTGCTAAAGATTTCTTTTGATGCCATGTGGTCCTGGACTAAACTTTGATGGGAGCATTTTGATTATGGATATAATCTCTTTATTAGTCATCAGTTTGTTAGATCTTCAGTCAATGTCAGTAGTTTATTTTTCTTTTTCCTCCAGGTTATATAAATTATTGACATATGTCTTGTGACTGTTTGAAGTTATTTTATGCCTCCCAAAAAGTAAAAGGTTAGGTTTTTTACCTAATCCCTTCTTGTGTATGTTGGGCCTTTTGGGATTCACACTTTGTGATTCTTCCCACTTGCTGGGTCTTATGTAAATGGAGACAAAGAAAATGGAAGCTATCATTTTTTATCCTGCCATGTGAGAGAGGACATGAGGATAAACAGCAGCCAAAATTTAAGCACAATACCCCCAAAATGATGGGCCAACATAACAGTTCATGGTTGAAGAGATGAGCCATGTGTCTTATAACCCACAGATGATCTTGGGAAGAAAGCAGAACAGCTAAGATGAGGACCAAAAAGTGAGAAAACCTATGACTTTTTGTCCACAGGTGAGCTACAGGAGATGGTGGGTTCTGTAAAGAAAAGCAGGGAGCTCAATAGTAAATGGTGACCATCTTGCTTTGCCACATGGGAGGACCCCAGGATCACCAGTAGCAAACATTGGTGAAAAAGCGCCTTTGCTGATACCTTGATTTATACATTTCATGGCCTCAGAATTGTAAGATTTTACCTTAAATAAAATTCTCATTATAAAACCCAACCATTTCTGATACTTTGCATAAGCAGCCTGTGGCAAATTAAAGACACATCTGTTCATAGAATCTACTTATGCTCCTTTTACATTTCAGTAAGGATGTTAGTAATATCTCCTTTTTCATTTCTGATTTTCTTTATTTGTATCCTCTCTCTTTTCTTTTTTGTCCATCTAGCTAAAGGTTGATTTTATTAATCTTTACAAAGAATCAACTTATGGTTTTGCTAATTCTCTATAGTTTTCTTATTTTCTATTTCATTTATCTCTGCTCTTATCTTTGTTATTTCCTTCCTTCTCCTTGCTATTGGTTTAGTTTGCTCTTCTTCATAGTCTTCAAGTTTTGATGTTACCTGTGTGATTTGAAGTCTTTCTTCAATTTTATTATAAGCATCTAGAGCTATCAATTTCCCTCTCAGCACTGACTTTGCTGTACCCTAAAAGTTTTGGTATGTAGTATTTTCATTTTCATTCACCTTAAGATAATTCCTAAGTATGCCTCTGATTTCCTCTTTATCCCATTGGTTGTTTTAGATTACATTGTTAAATTTCCACATATTGTGAATTTCCCCTTTCTCCCTCTGTTTTAGATTTCTAGCTTCATTCTGTTGTATTCTGAGAATATGCATTGTATGATTTCAAATTTTTTAAATTCATTGAGGATTGTTTTGTGCCCCAACATTTATTCTATCCTGGAGAATGATCCATGTACACTTGAAAAGAATATAAACTTTGCTTTTGTCAGGTGTAGTGTTCTGTATGTGTCTGTTAAGTCTAGCTGGTTGTGTGTATCTGTATCATTCAAGTCCTGTAATTCCTTATTGTTCATCTCACTAGTCTATCCTTTATTGAGAGTGGTTTGTTAAGGCTTTCTACTCTTAATGTAGAACTTTAGATTTTTCAACTCAAATCTGTCAGTATTTGCTTCATATATTTTTGGGCTTTGCTGTTAGGTGCATATATATTCATAATTGTTATACATTCCTTTTGAATCGTCCCCTTTTTCAGTATGTTAGAGTCAGTGATGATAATGATCATCACTGACCCTAATATATGTTTTGAATTAAAGACTATATTATCCTCTTTTAGTATAGCCACCTCAGCTCCTTTTTTAAATATGCATTTTTTTTTCTTTTTAAACGATACTTAGATTACATAAGTGTTACATTAAAATATAGGGAATTTGCATATGCCCTCCTCCCAACCCCTCCCACATTTTCCCACATTAATGGCATCCTTCATTAGAGTGGTACATTTGCTACAATTGATGAACACATTTTGAAGCACTGTAACTAAGCATGGATTATATTTTACATTGTAGTTTACACTCTCTCCCACACAATTTTATAAGTTATGACAAGATATATAATGGCTTGTATCTGTCATTCAGAACAATTCCAAAGTCCCAGAAATGTCCCCATATTACACCTGTTTTTCCCTCTCCCTCCCTTCAGGACCTCCAGTGGACACTGCCTCCACATCAATGATAAAATTTCTTCCATTGCTAGAATCACAATATGTCTTTAGTAGAATACTAGTAAGTCTACTGTAGTCCATCATTCATTTCCCAATCCTGAGGATTCTGAGATGGTGATGCCCACTCGACCTCTAGTTGAGAGGGGGCTTAGATCCCATGCGGCAGATGAATGGGACTATCTTGCTTTCAGTTGCACACTCTCTCTATTCCTTGGGATGGTTGTTGTTCATCATCATCTCCTTGTTAGTTGTCCTGGGTGAGTTCAATGAACTGGTGAGTAGGTGTTAATACTCTGTTGAGATTCAGGGCCCAGCTGGCACATGGACAGCCTAAAGATTTAAGTCTCTTGGACATACACCTATTAACTCTAGATTAACTATAGGTTCAAATAGAAGGGACAGAAGAACAATGTGTAGGGGAACCACAACTGAGTAACTCTGACACACTGGGAAGTATAAATTCCAAAGTAGTGCCCACTGGCAGGGCACCCAATTCCTGAGCTGTCTGCCCTCCTTAATGTTTCTGGATGTCTCCACTATTTGAGGCAATATTTACTGTGGCAGAAAATGTAATCCTGCTGAGATGTGCATAAGTGTAACCTCTGGATTGACCTCCTGTCTCACTTTGAAGGCTCTTAGCAATATAAACTCATTTATCTTTACTCTTTCCCCCTTTTGGTCATTGTCTTTTCCCAGGTGTTTGCTAGTTGGGGCTTGGTAGTAATCCCTCTGTGCCAGGGAGTCTTATCCCCAGGAGTCATGTCCCACACTGGAGGGACAAACAGAGAGTTTGGGTTTGAATAAAAGGAGACTCTATGGAGATAAATCTTAGGCACCCTATAATACTAGCTTAAGTTTCAATTTCAAAAGTAAAGGTTCATAGGTACAGTTATCAGTTTCAAGGGCCTGTCAATGGTCCATCCTCCTTCACTACTCACTGCCTCTGAAATTGGGCAGTTTTGCTGTCCCAAGAGAGAATGTGGCAGAGCTCCACAGGATGGGAATTGGATATTCTTTCAGTTATTGTGTGAATCTCCACCCACTGTGACAATGCCTCATGTACACAAAAACATTTACATGCCTTATAGTTATGCCCCAGGCGAACCTCCTCCAATTCATCCCCTATCACTGACACCCTGCAACAATGATCCTCTCCTGCCACGGTTGTAGCCCTTCTATGATTCAAAACTTCTTCAAAAATGAAGGTAAGAAAATAAACAAATACAATTAAAAGGAAAATGAAATAATAATGATAGTTTTTAAAATAACAAATAAAATACAACAAAAGTTTTTTTATTGGAATAATAAAAAGTATAAAAATTTAGAATTAAAAACATTTTGACATTATGTCTTTCATCACTGTAAGATCTGTCATCTTGTATGTACAGTGACAATTCTGTTTATTCCCCAAGTGTCTTATTTTTTTATTTTGTCTTCAAAGAATCTTTATGATATAGAAAAGTCACTTGTAAGAATATAAGGGATTCCCATATGCCCAACTTCCTTCCCCTTTGTCCTTTTTCCCTATTAATATTTTACATGTGGATGGTACATTTGTTACAACTGATGTACAAATATTGAAGCATTGTTACTAACCATGGTCAATGATTTGCATTATGGTTTACATTTTGGACCATATACTTTTATAAATTTTGGTAAAATTGAACATTCCCTGTATCCCACAGGTAGGGAATGTTTGAATATTTATACATCAACTGTAACAAATGGACCATCCTCAGTTCTCTTTATGTTACAGCTTGTATGGTGTATTTTTTCCATCCTTTTACCTTCAACATATGTGTATTTTGAATGTAAGATATGTCTCTTGCAGATAGCATATAGTTTGTTCATGCTTTTTAATACATTTTACCAATCTCTTCCATTTGACTGAGGAGTTGACTCCATTTGTATTTAAAGGCACTACTGATAATATAGAAATTTTTTCTGTCATTTTTCTATTTTACCTTTGTAAGTTTTATGCTGTTTTTTTCTCTCACTGTAGCATATATAGCTTTGAACTTTTCCCAAAACTCTTTCAGTTCTTTCCCTTTCTAGTCACAGAAGCATTTAATTTTTAATAGTTACACAGCAAGCCTTGAGAAATAACTGAGAATTCATGACTGTTAATAAAATGTGTGGTTAGCATTCCCTCCCAGAAACTCTAAGAATAATCTGATCTGTGAATTGCTTGACTGCCTTTGTATCAATAGATCCCTTAGTAATTACTGTAAAGATGTAACTTCAGCCCTACTGACAAATATTGTAAATGCACATTTTACAAAGTTACTGTGAAAGTGTAACTTCTGTCCTGCTGGAAAACACAGTAAATATCTGGGCCTTGTTTATCTCTCTTGAGCAATGAAGTTTTCATCATGCTATCCCCTCACATGCCCTCTCCATCTGCTCATAGACATGTGGTTAAAAAAAGACCCTTCTTGCTTTGTGACAGGTGTGGCTTCAGCTTCAGAAGTGTCATACTCTCTGCCCACTGCCACAGGTCAGGATTTAAGCCATACCAGTCTCTGACTCTCAAAGAGAGAAATTCTCCCCACTGGACCATTGAGGGTGAGGCCCCACATAAGCCCCCTATTAAACCCTCTTTGTTCACCAAGCTTGACTTGTCTGAGTCTTTTTTTGGTCTGATGTATCCCTTCAAGTTTGGTGGGAAGCTATCATTTTACATGGCTCCCTGCTTGTATCACTCACTTCCATTTAATATTAATTTGCTTTCTTGTGTTGTACCATTTTGAATGCCTTCCAAATTCTGTCTGGATGTTTTTTATTTGTTTTTAAGCCCTGAGGTTAAAATGTAACATACTAAATATATAACAATTATCTTCATTTTGATACTTACTTCATTTCAGTTGTATGCATGTATACAATAGACTTCTGAACACCCGCCATTTTTTTACTTCTTGCCACTTTTGTACATAAAATGTACAAAAGCCTTGATTTATCATTATCTTTCATGCATTTTCATTTTAGCACATGTAGGAAACAAGAAGTGGAGTTACAAGCCAAACAATACAATACAATAATGCTGGCATTTACAATTACCCAAATGGTTACCTTTATGCAGATCATTTTTTTCTTTAGGCTGTTTTGAAGCACTTTCTATTGTACTTTCATTTCAGCCTGAAAAACTCCCATTAGCATTGCTTGTGAGGCATGTCTAGTGGTGATGAATTTCCTCAGCTTTTGTTTAACTAAGAATGTCTTAATTTCTCACTCATTTTTGAAAGAGTGATTCACTGTATATAATTTTTTGGTTGGCAGTTGTTTTGCTTCAGCACTTCAAGTATTTCAACACTATGCCCTGTAGCCTCTTTCAAGTTCTGATGAAAAATCAATCAGCACTCAATCTAATTGGGACTTCCTTGTGTGAAAAATGTTGCTTTTATCTTGCAGCTTTCAGAACTCTCTCATTATCCTTCACATTTGGTAGTGTAATCAATATATGGTGGGGTATATTTTTTTCATGGTTATCCCATTTGGTGATCTCTGAGCCTTTTGGGTTTGCATATTCACAACTTCTTATAAGTTTGTGAAGTTCTCTGTTGTTATTTCTTTGAATATCCCTTCTGGGCCTTTATATATTTCTTCTCCATCTGACATACCTATAATGTGTATATTGATATGCAATTGATGCTTTAGGCTATTTTCACTTTTAATATTTATTTTCTTTTTCTGCTGCTCAGCCTGACTCATTTCAAATGTCTTTATTCAAGTTCACTGCCAGCTTTAATCTGTTCTTGAAACCCTCCTGACCATTTTTCATTGCAGTTATTGTGGTCTTCAACTCTAGTCCTATTATTTTGTTCCTTTAAATTTTTTCTATTTACTTAGACTCTCATATTGTTCATTTATTGTTTTTCTGATATCATTTAGTCCTTTTCCTGTACATTCATTCACACTCTTTAGAACTTTTCAGACCTCTTTTTAAAAGATTTTGTTCAGTATGTCCACATTCTCATCTTCATCACAGGTATTTTCTGTTTTTTTTTTATCCACTTCCTTTGAATGGACCATAATTTCCTGTTTCTCTGTTTGTATTGTGTTCTTTTGCTGCACACTGTGTTAATATTTAAAATGTTAACTCTTGGATTTATGCCTGGGATATATATATTTTTTCATTTTGTAACCAGCTGAGTTACAAAGGTTAGAAGACAAACATTTTCTTGAACTCAGCCCTCCTATCAGGAAGGTTTGCTGGCCAAAGGTAAATGTAGTTTGTAGGGCTTTCCTTGTCTTACTGGGTCTCTCTATTGTCCTGTGGCTTTGTTTGTTAGTTGTTTTGAAGTTCCACTGTTTACCGGTGTTTAATTGTCTACTCTTTTCCTTGGATATAATGCCCTCTCCTGAGTATTTGAAGCTATCAGGCCTTTATCCCAGACTGTCCATTTCTATGGCTTTTACACTTCTTTGTCTCATGCTGCTTTTGTGTAGAATGCAAATTCAGGTAGGAAGGTAACCCCAGGGATGAGTTTCCCAAGTTGTTGTTCCCAAGCCATAACAGCCAAGGATGAATGAAGGGGGTACAGACTTGCTCTAATGTGTCTTGTGGAGGAGGACAGTAAAGACAACAAAAGCTTCTTGGATGGCTTTCTAAAGCTGAGCTTTCCTAGCCTGCCAAGAAAATGCTTCCCTTCAGTTTACTCCTCCCACAGACCTAGGAAATCAATGCTTCTTTAAATAACCACTGCCTCTGCCTGTGCCCCTGTCCAGGAAAGATTGAAACATTGGCTGCCACCACTTTTGACCAGAGCAGGTTGAAACAATAACTTCCTCCAGAGTCAGTACCCAGTGATGTGAATTTGATAAATAAAACTGTGATCAGTGATCAGCTGTGCCTCCTCTGTTCTTGAGGAATAGGATTTTTTACATCCCTGTCAGTAGCAACTAGCCAGGGACTGCACCCCATGGGGTGGCCTGCTGTAAGATTGTAGGATGGGCAACAGCAGCTGCCACTCAGAGACAACAATTACAGTTCTTTACCATAGTTTATTGGTCTATTCCTCCTGCTCTTCCCTAGATGTTGCACAGTGTTCTTCTGGACTCTCAACATTTAGAATAGGTGTTTCAGATTGTCCTTGTGGTAGAAAGATGGAGTACTAGAACTCCCTATTCCATCATCTTCCAAATGTCTCATAACTTTGCTTCCCCCTCCTGGTAACCATCTTCAGTTCTAATAATCTTCTGAATAATGACAGGCCTCACACTCACCACAATATTATTTTTGAAGACCTGTTGGTAATCCTGGTTCCAGAATCAGAAGAAGTATAAGAAGCCATGAGGCAGGGTACTGTATTCCAGGCACTGGAAGCTCCAACCTCATTGATCTCAGGATGAAACCAGCTAGCCAACTCTCTGGAATTCATGGGGGATTCTCAAAGTCCTATTGATTGATGCCCTTCCTCCAGAGGATGTAGCCAGCATGTCATGGGTACCCCAACTGTGGGTCATTGCCTCTACCAAGGATGGTAGACAAGAGGGAAAACCCTCAGTTTCTCCCACAAGCCCATCAGTCCTGTTTTGCTCAAGACACCACCATACAAAAGGTATTAAAGAATGATGAAAGTAATTTCCCAAAATCACCCAATTCCATTCCATACTTTGCAAGGTACTCTACTTCCAGCACAAAAATCATTGGAACAAGTTGTTTTTTAGTAACTCTTGGTAACACAGACTTAGTTACAAAAACTTTTAGTAAATGAATAGTTTATTACTTAGCACAAATCACCCAAAGAACAGGGGGAAAGATTCAATCATGGCCAGTGTCCCAGGTAGGCCAACTGCTCAGGCCAGAATTGGTAGATGGCTGCTCTACATGCTCCACTAAGAGAGGCATGTACTCTTTCAGTGTTGAGTATTTATACACTCAGAAGGAAGAGGACAATAAATTTTGACATGTTTGCTCTTACTCATTTCACAATCTGGAATGTTGTACACTCACATATACTGAAAAATTGGCATTGTGGCAAATCACAGTCACCTTGATGTACTTTATTATCAGGACGCCTAATAAAATGCCAGAAAAGAGCCATTGTTCCATGCAATAATTTGATAGAATTAAAAAGAGTATTATAATCTTTAAACTTTGAATAGTAACAATTGGTTTATCAATTGTAACAAATGGACAACACTAATCTAAGATGTCAATAATAGGGGTAACCATGTGTGGGTGCAGGGATGTGTATCGGGGCTCCCTAGACTTTTATTGTATTTCTTTCTGTAAATATGATTCTAAACTTCTCTAAATATAGTTTAAAAATATAGCCACATGAAAGAAAAAGGAATAAATCTAAAAGACTATTATGATCACTAATAAAGTATGGGTGATTACAGAGCTCTCCTTTCATGTGAGGAGATGAAGTGACTTTCAGGCTTAGCTATGAAGAACTTGAAGGAGGCAGCCATGCAAAGTACTAAGGAAAGAGATTTCTGAGCAGCAGTCACAGGAAGAGCAAATGCCTAAAATGGGGAAAGCAGTTCCCATTTCAAGGCACAGAAAAGAGTGGGGAAAATTGGTTAGGGATGCAATTGGAGAGCTGAGAAGAAGGCAGATCACATGATAGAAAACAATAAGTTTGGATTTTATTTACAGAATCTATATGGAGAGGGGTGGTAGCAGGGCAGAAGCAGCAGGATGAGCAAGACATGTTTATGGGCATGTCAGCCCATATTTGTTATAACTTAAGGAAAATACAAATAAGAAGATGTTTCTGCCTAACTTATTGAATCTATCCTAAATATGTGTCCTAGGGAAATATACCAATTGATGGACAAGGTACTAGAATAAGGAAATATTACTAGGCCTATTTCAGTTGGCCTTGACTATGTTGCTTCTCATCTTGCCCCAACAACCTTGCTAAATCACCACAAATGTCTCCTCTCCTTCTCTCTTACTTTTACATGTCACATAAGCATGCTCTTCCCTCTCTTTATATCTCATCCAAAATTGAGATAACCCCAACACTGTAAGTACTGCTCCCTCACTCTCCTTTCAGAGCTATGAGTCTAAGGCCATTACGTGGCCCCATTTACTCATTTTCAATTCAGCCAGCTGTGATCTTGTCACACTTCAGCCAACTACTCCAATGAAACTGCTCTTCTAAGGTTACCTCCTAAATTCAAGATCTCAAATATAATAGACACATTCCTCTCTTTATCTTCTTGATCTTTTCTTCCTGATTTCTCATCATTGTTTATAGGTTTTATTATGTTCTTCCCTACCACCACCTTACCTTGCCCATATCATCTTTTTTGAATTCCTTCCTACCCGTAGTTTTCTTTCTTCTCAGTGTAGTCCTCCTCTATTTATACCTCTCATGTTGATACCCCCAAGGTTCAGTCTCCTGTCCATATGCCCCTCACTCTACATACACTCTCTGAGTTTCCACATCCAAACTATGGATTCAACTGAATCAATATGCAGGTGAGCCCAGGCCTTCACATCTAGCAAGGACTCTCTCCTCAGCCCCACATCTGAATTTCCAATAGGACTCTCATGGATACTTCAAACTAAAGCTCTTCACCCAAAGTTCTGCCCCATCTTCCCAGTGAGGGTGAATGTCACCACCAATCCTCTAAGCCAGAAGATGGAAGGTTTCCTTGACATGTCCTGCTCTCTCATTCATTGATATAGTTAGTGATGATGTGTCAACTCTACTCCCTAAATATGTTTTCTTAATTTCCCTCCTTCTCCCTGTTCTTCATGCCATATATTTAGCCCAAGTATTCATTACTTGTAACCTGGTTCTCTATCACAAAGTCCCTAATAGTTCCTCTGTCTCTTGCCTGCCCTCGCTCCAATTTATCATCTGTATTGTTCCTATTAGAAAATATAACACCCTTATAAAAATCTTTCAACTGTTTATGTAGTCTGCACAATAAAGTCCAAATTCCTTGACATTTCATACCAAAAATCTCCTGGCCTGGCCACAGTTCATCTCTCCAGCCTCACCCCCTATCATCTTATCAGAGCTATGTTTACCTTAAAGGTCAACATATTCTAAACAGGGTTCTGAGAAGAAATTCTCAAGGTATTAATTAAATTCTGATCAAATAATTTGAATTTGTGAAAGTGGGGAAATTTGTTTAAACACAGTAATGGGTATTGAGAGTATCCAAGAAAGGAAGAGAATGTAAATTTTGAGAATTGAACTCCTATTCTTCATTGAAAACCCATTAACATCTCTAGGAATTCCATTTAGAGTAGCATTTGGAACAACTTATAATTGTTCCATTCCTTGAATATGCTATGGTGCCTTGCTTCTCCACTTCTGTGTGGGGTTCACTCATTCATTCACTTACTCTTTTGTTTTTTTATTCAAAATCATTAATTGTACATCAACTGTATATATTAAAACTAGTAAAGGTTGGACATTCAGAGGAAGAATATGATCTACATGAGACAAAACAGGAAACGTACTTAAAACAATCAGGCTGAGGGAGATGGATGTAGCTCAAGTGATTGGATTCCCATCTACCATATAAGAGATCCAGGGTTTGATTCCCAGTGCCTCCTGGTGAAGACAAGTGGAGCTGCTTGGCAAGCTGACCTGAGCAGGGAGATGGCCCATGCAGAGTGCTGGCCTGCCCAGGAGGGCTGGACGACATTGCCCATGTGGAGAGCTCGTGCAGCAAGATGATGCAACAAGAAGAGACACAGAGTCAAGACAATAAGAGATGTTGCAGACAAGGGAGTGGAGGTAGTGAAAGAGATTGTGTGCCTCTCTCATATGCTGGAAGGTCCCAGGATTGGTTCCCAATGCTGCCTAAAGAGAAGACAAGCAGACACAGAAGAACACAGTGAACAAACAGTGACTGCAAAACAATGAGAGCAAACAGTGACTGCAAAACAATGAGGGGGGAGAGATAAATAAATAAATAAATAAATAAATAAATAAATAAATCTATCTATCTTTAAAAAACAATCAGGCTGAATGCTATGAACTTGGCAGTATAAAGTGAGAGGAAATGAATTGGGGAAGATCATGAGACAGTAACCTTGTCCTTCCATTCTTTATAGGTCTAGCTCTGAAATATGTGTCAGAGTTTTATTTTAGGTATTTTGAGGCTTAGATGTTAAGTATGCATCTATTTACATTTACATTTTCTTTATACATTGATTCTTTTGTTATGAAGTAAATATCATCACTAGTAATATTTCTTGTAAAGTCTATTTTGTCTGATACTACTATAGCTATTCCAGTTTTCTGATGGTTTCTGTTTGAGTAGTATATCTTTTCCCATCATTTTGTTTTCCCTCTATTTGTGTCTTTGAATCTAAAGTGGGTCTCTTGTAGACAGTACATTGTTAGATCTTGTAATTTCATCCAGTCTGAAGATCTCTAACTTTGGCTGCGCTGTTTAGACAATTCACATTCAATGGAGTTGTTGGCATTTCTGGATTTATATATCCCATATTAGTAGTTATTTTCTATGCCTCCTTTCTTGTTTCTTCTTCTCTTCCTCTTGACTGTCTTCATTTGTGTATTATTTATTGTACCATTTAAATTGATTTGTTTACTTTTAATGTTTCTTTAGTTATTCTTTGGGGATTCTAATTGAAAGATTGGAATACATCTTATTTTATGACAATCTACTTCAAATTAATGCTAACTTATTTCCAGAAATATAGAAACATTGCTCCAATGTACCTCCATTTCTTCCCCCTTTCCCTTAGGCCATTATGAGATATATATATATATATATATATTTATATATTATAAATGCTCCATGTAATATTATAATTACTGATTTATACAATTTTAAATCTTAAATTAAGAAAAGAAATGAGATGAGGTACACCTTTAGAGGCTTTTATATTAACCCACATATTTATCATTTCTTGTGCTCATTGCTCTCCAAATGGAGTAAGTTCCTTTCAGTCTGAATTACTTGCTTTCAATTTTCTTGTAAGGCATGTATGGCAGATGGAATTATTTGCCCCCAGAACTGCCAAGTTCTCATTCCTAATCTTTATTAATTTCGGTATGAACTTATTTGTAAATAGAACCTTATTCCTGGATCCTTTATAAGCAGAGTTAATTTGGCAAACATCAGCAGAGGAAGTCATAGGCAAAGACCTAGGACATCACCCTGTGGGGATGTGCTGCTACCACCACAATGACAGACTCCAGGAGACCATAGCCATGTTGACATTTTGATTTTGGACTGCTAGTTTCTGAAATTCTGAGTGAGTAATTCTTGTTATTTCCAACACTTAAATATTTGGTATTTTTCTCTCTTGGATTGCCTTTATTTCACTTTCATTTTGCTGGATATAGAATTCATTTTTGACACTGTTATCCTTCACAATGCTTTGACCTTATAATTCCACTGATTTGTGGCCATAATCCATTAAGTTTATTGATACTCCACTTTGTGTAATGAGCCATTTTTCTCTTTTTGCTTTCAAGATTTTCTCCTTGTATTTGATTTGGTTTAATTTTCTATTTCCATCTGAATTAAACTTTGAGTAAGGGTGTCACATAATAAAGGAAAGAGGAAGACAGAATTATTCTATCCAAGGAATCAATCTTTAAATGATCTCCCTATTAAAATAATTAATATTTTGGAGGAATTAGGTATACAGGATAATTTTAAAAATATATCTTATGTGGAGACAGTAGAAGGGGAAGATTCTGGTGTGGCAGAATCAGTTTTGAGATTAATTATTTTATAGGTCCTCACATGACAGTGGTATGTAGTTGACTGGTGGTAGCTTCCTGATTCTCGAATGAGCTCAGAAATTGGCTTGTTGGCTAAAGGACTTTTCATATGTGCTGCAATTGCAGGGCTTCTCCACTATGAAAATCTTCTGTTGCACATGGTGATCTGATGTCTGGAAGAAACTTTTGTGACACTTGGCACAAATAAATGGTCTCACATTCCTGTGTCTTCTCTGGTGGGGTTCTAGCTGAGAGGGATAACTAATGATACTGGGACTGTTTTCACACTTGTATGATTTTGGGGACTGTGAACTCTTTCTTGGTTTATCCCACATCTGAATATTCCATCATTGTTTTGGTTGGTAGGGACAGGCTTAGGTATGGCTTAATATGTACTGGGGAGAAACTGTGGTTCCAATTCTATTGGAACATCTTTATAAGAGGATCCTCCTAGGGATCCTCCCTGGGATATGAGGAGACAAGCTCTGCTTTTCTGGAGTTATGCAGGTTCTCCCAAGAACCACTCCCCTCTACAGGATTAGGGCAGTCATCTTCCTGAAAAATAACCAGAGAAGGTACTTGATTGACTCAACTAGTAATACTGTCATTTACTTGACTGGAACATTACAGAAATGTTGATATCCATCTGTTTGTCCTGTTTGATAGGAAATATCTTGGAGTCTTTGGAAGGGTGTTCTCATGCTCTCTCTTCTTGGGGTTTCTACTGGCATTTGTTCCATGAGATGGAAGACTTCTCTTAAAGTCATATTCTCAGAGAACTGGGCTTCCTGTCCCTGCATGTGGACATGGACAAGATCAGGTGACTTCAAGCAATCATTGATCAGATCTTCCATGAATTTCTCCAGGTTTCTTCCACTTGAATCCCAGTCTCTCTCAAAGTGGACCTATATCTGCAGTATCCTTTCATCATAAATGGTTCCAGGACCAATTGAGAAATAATTTTTCCTGGCTGTGTTTTTCTTACAACAGCCATAACTGAAATATGTAGAGAGTCTTTTCAGTTCCTGCTTTTCAAATTAGTCATTGTTGGTTTGATATAAGCTGAGCTGAGGGCCCTGAAACTTAGAGTTCCCATCCCTCTTCTATACATCATGTCCTTGTGTTTGGTTTTCATAGTTTATAAGGCCAAACACAAACAGGTGGATCTCTTTGTATATATCCTAGAAGGGTTTTTGAGATTTCTGTATATGGATATTGTTTATCATTAAATCTAGTTAATTTTTGGTATTTATTTCTTCAAATATTTTTCTTCCTCTTTCCTCTGCTTCTAGGAGTCCATTTACATGGAGGTTGGTATAATTAATGTTGTCTTACAGGTGACTGAGGTTTTATTAATTTTCCCTCAATAATTTTTAGTTGGGTTCTGAAGAGTGGATTATATTTATAAGTTAAAGATTCATTCTTTTGGAAAGCAGATTTGACTCAAGTGATTAGACTCCTATCTATCATATAGGAGGTCCAGGGTTCGATTCCTGGGGCCTCCTGGTGAAAAGCAAGCTCACCCATGTAGTGAGCTGGCCTGAGGGGAGAGCTGGCCCTTATGGCATGCTGGCCCACCTGGAATGCTGGACTTTGCAGTAGTGCTGGCCCATACAGGAATGCTGGCCCATGCAGAGAGCTGGTGCAGCAAGATGATGCAGCAAGAAGAGACAATAGGAGACATGGCAGACCAGGGAGGTGAGGTGGTGCAAGAGATTCAGCAGCTCTCTCCACTCCAGAAGGTCCCAGGATTGGTTCCTGGTGCCATCTAAAGAGAAGATAAGCAGACACAGAAGAACACACAGAGAGCAGACAGCAAGCACAAAACAACAAGGGGGGAGAGGGAGAAATAAATAAATCTTTTTAAAAAGGTTCAATCTTTTGCCATCTTGAATCATCTGTTGCATTCCTCTACAGACTTTTTCATAAATTTTTGTTTCACCAATACTAAAATTTCCACTTTTAAAATAAACTTTATTTTCTTGAGAATTTCCTGTTGTTAATTCATTATAGTCATATATTCTTTTCATTCATTAACTATGATCTACTTTAGTTCTCAGAGCATATTTATAATAGCTGCTTGATGTCTTCATTTCTCAGACTTCTGGAGATAGTTATGGACTATTCTTATTCACTGCATTTTCCTCTTTGTATGAATCACTTTCTTTTTCTGAAAACTGATCATTCTGGAGAACTTAATATATTTTAGCATGTCTGGATTCTTATTACTTGTGATGGTGCTTACTGTTGCTGCTGTTAGTTTTTTCATTCATATTTTATTTTGGTCTGGCTTGGACTAAATCTATGAATTCTCTCTCCCCTATCCAATACAGCAATATATGTCTCTGCTTGATATATGTGTAGGCATGTACATACATAAACACACAAATATGTAATGTCATATTTTTTTATTGTGGGTAAAAATCAAAATTTTCACAATACAAACCAATATTTGTAAAATGATATATAAATATATATGCATATATATGCATTTGCTTACATAAATGTTATCTATCTATCTATCTATCAATCTATCTATCTATATATTTTAAGGTGCTTAGATTACCTAAATGTTACACAGAAATTACAGGGATTCCCATGTTCCCCACATCCCACACCTCCCATAACATCCCACGTAAAATCTTTCATTAGTGTGGCACATCAACTGCAATGGATATACACATCCTGGGGCTTTGCCACTAAGCATAGACCACACTCTCTACCAACAGTTCTACATGGTATATGCTGATGTAAGACGGCCTGTATCCATCACCACAACATCACTCAGGACAACCACCAAGTCCTGAAAAAGCCCCTGTATTACAACTGCCATTCCCCTCCCTGTCCTGAAAGCATCTAGTGGCCACTGGCTCCACTTCACTGTTATAATTTCTTCCATTGCTTGAATCAAAATATGTCTACAACAGAATACCATTAAGTCTACTTTAGTCCATAGCTCTTCTCCCAATCTTGAGGGGACTGGGATGGTAATGTCCACTCCACCTCCAAGTGAGAGTGGGCTTATATCCCATGGATACAGTGTTTGGGATTATCCTGCCTGCAGCTGCAGGCTCTCTCTATTCCCTGGGATAGCCATTGTCCATCATCATCTCCTCACCAAGTGACTTTGGTGAGTCCATTAAGCTGTTGAGTAGGAGTTGCAGCTCATGAATATTTATAAACTGACCACACCATGTGACCAGAATACAGAGCCAGAAGCATACTCTTGGCAGCTTCTAGAGATGACCTCATCCACCTACAGTCAGGGCCCTCAGTGTGTTTCTTAAGGCTCCATGTGGTTTTCTGTGGTATTTGTCCCTTTGTGCCCCTTCCTGTCAAACTTTCCAGTTTGTATCTATGCCAGAAAACCAACTGATACACAGTAGATGTAAATTTTGACCCATACCTTGTTCATCAATATATGAGTAGTATCCAGAGGCTATGAATTGGTAGGAAATTCTGGAAATGAAATGGCATGAAATGCTGGAAACAGTAGTTTCTATCCCACTGTGTCACAGATTGTTTTACATCTCATGGCTGCTGGTTCTTTGCATGAAGAACCATGATGAGTTTTTGGGGACATTCAATTAATAAGTAATGACAAGTCAGGTTGCAAAGGAGTTTCCAGACAGAGTCCATGTTTACTTTGGCAAGAGAAACTGTCTGCTTCTTTAGGGTCATATGAAAACCTCAATTTTATCATCTCTTCTGTCCTCATGTTCCTCTACTCTTCATAGAACAGTATATTTATTTATTTGGAAGATTATTTTGAAGCTTTCCTCTACCCAAATCCTCCAGTACACAGAAAACTAACTCCAGGAGCAAGCAGACTGTGCAGTCCAGAGAGAACACTAGAGGGCACCATCAGCTACAAAGTACTGTACCAGGGCATCTATTGAATTATTTCATTCCAACCCACCCTGGAGAAACTTCTTGAAAAGTCCTACATCCCATATTCTGCCAGATATAACCTGTAAACAACTCAAAAACTGCTATGATCAGTATGATAAACTTTCTTGATTTCAATACAAATCAGTCCTCTTCATATCTTATTTTAAAACAACCTCCTTTATCTTGAAATACAGCTTAATAAGAGCTTAACCACTTCTTAGTTGTGTCACAGTGTTCATAGGAACTTTCCATAGAAAATAAAATGATACTTTGTTTTCTTTGAATACTCTCTTCTGTTAGTTTATCCTGGTTTGCTTTGCAAAATTTTATCAGTTCTTTGAAAATTTCTTCCACATCAAACTGAGAAGTAAATGCTATAATTTCTAGGGTATAATCTAGTTTAAAAAGCTGATACCAAGCTAGGAAATTTAACAATGTAAATTTCAAGGAAATGCGTTAGTATTTTAACTGAACAATCCCCTCCAAGCTAGGGAAAGCTGTTCTGATAGTCCAGAGAGTCCAGGGAAGTCAGTTCAATGATGACATGGTCCACCCAGTATTTCACTACCAGTGCTGGTACCAACTGTGTCCATATCCAGGTTTCCTCCAGCTTGTACAATGGAGTCTGAGCAGAGCTACCTCCCACCAAGCCTGAGTTAGCTCCTCCCATTGAGTGTATGAGTTGAAAGATTACCTGTCACCATGACCCCTTTGTATTAGTTTACCCACCTGTCTCTTCCTGGCAAGTCAATTACTTCAGACCACATGTATCCTTACCAGAACTGATGCCTATTTGTACCTGAGTTTGCTTTTGATAATCAGCCCATCTTCTGAAAACACTCTTCAAGCTACTGCAGGACTGATGAGTTGACATGAAATCTTCAACTATGTCATCTGAAGTCCAGCAATCTGTTTGCTGTTGAGGGATAGGCCTGGGAAACATGACAACAGGTCCTAGTCACCTCCATCTTGTAGCATTTCATAAAGACAGCTGGACCAATAGAATAGAAGTCCACTTTAGACTTCCTACACAGGGGCCCCTGGTAACCTGTATTCAAGTTTCTGACTCTATTTCATATAACTGAGATCATACAATATTTTTTAATTTTTATCTGTTCTATTCCACTCAACATGATCTCTTTGAGTTCCATCCATGTTGTAGCATGTATCAGAACTTCATTACATTTTATATTCTAATAAAATTCCACTGTATGTGTATATCACATTACAATTACCCATCCATCTGTTCATGGCCTTATGGGTTGTTTCCACCTTTTGTCAATTGTAAATAATACCACTTTATGTGTGTGTTTAATCCCTGTTTCAATTCTATTAGGTGATTACCTACAAGGGGGTTTGCCAGGTCATTTTAACAATATCTTTTTTGTTGTGCAAAGATCCAAAGTAGGACACAAGAATAAGTTTAGCTATCATATCTCCTAATCACTTGTGGCCAATGATTGTTTATATATTATGTTGCTTTTCATTGGACTATTCTGTAAATGGCAATTGGATCAAGGTCATTGAAAATTCTATTCCTATTAACCATTTCTGCCATTATTAGCTTCCTAGTTATTGAACAATTGCACAGAGTGGAATATTGATGTTTCCAACTACAACGTGCATTTGTCTATTTCAATGATCAGTTCCATCAACTGGGATGTGGAGAATAGGCCCCTTCATGACTATGCAATATCAATCTTGATTAGTAATAATCTTCATTTGGGAACTCTACTTTGTCCTGAAGTAATATTGAGACTCTAACTTTCTTTTTGTCCATGTTTTCATGGCATATATTTATCCAATTCTACTTTTTACACTTTGATGCATTTAAATTTAAAATGGCTTTCTTTAAACAGCATATAGTAGAATAATTGTCTGATGCAACAAGGAACAGTTTTAATTTCAGTATTTCCAGCTTTCTTGCTTTCTTGTTTTTTTTTAATAAGAATAAAGGAAAATTTTTCTCAGATTCCTATGTAATCAAGCTTAGCAGTAACTTTTTCAATAAAAGTTTAAACCTGGAAACTTTCCAAGTTTCTAGAGATGACTACATAAACACAATGTGCTATAAGTAAACATTGGAAAACACTCAGCATCAAAATCAGTGAATGCTTGATACATGCTAAAGAGGGTGGAAACTCAAGTACTTATTCTGAGAGATAGAAACTTACCAAAAGTACATACTGTACAATTCAATTTATATAAATTCTGGAAGATACAGACAAGACAAAAAATAACATCAGTACATGCATTTGGACAGAATAGGAGGAGGGAATGTTTGGAGGGAGGAATTAAAGATGTATAAGAGGAAACTTTGGAGGCCAGTGGATGTTTTCCCTATCTTTATTGTTGTTATGAATAACGGGTGTACACATGTCCTTACTTAACAAACTGGAAACAAGAAATGTATGCATTTTATTGCAGTTGAATTATACCTCAATAAGGCTGTTGTAAATTGAATATACTTTTACAGGAAAACAAATAGAAAGACAGGCAATGATGTGTGAATTATCAGGGGCCCTTACAAATTCATCTGCATGAACCCTAGCAAACTATATGTTCTTTAAGGAAATACTAGAATACAAACTCACACCATAATAGTGATAGTTTTTCTGAAAACCTTACTCAGAATGTCATAATCTGTCCTGGTTAAGGGGACAACAGGCCCAGACACTGGGGCTCTCTCACCAGATATGAGCTCTTGGGCACATCACACAATCCTTCTATGTTTCTGTTTGGAGATTGACATCTATAAATTGGAGGTAAAATTGCCACCTACTTTACATGATTTGTCGGCTTTTGTTTAAAGAAAAGGAATATCATCATATTAATCATTATGATACTAAATTCTTTGTTTATATATTTTAATTCAGCATCTGGATCACATATTATGCTCATTCTGAAACTGCTCTTTTGTTCTTTTATTTACCCTAAAATTTTTGTTGAAAGCTAGACCTGTTGCATAAGACAGTAGATATAGTAGATATTGTGTTATTTTATTTCCTTTATTGTTAGTTTTTAAAATGATAATTCTTTTTTCCTGCTTTGATATGATCACACTCTACCTTCTGCTGGGTCTTTATTGGGGGGGTTCCATGAGTGTAATTGTGGCTGACTTGGAGTTTACTGTTGCCATCTATACCTAAGTTGAATTTTTTTTTTTTTTGCTCTGGACACAAAAATGTTAGTTTCCTTTAGTGATAGCTTGCTTTTCTCTGCCTGTTTGGCTTGGGATCTTTTATTTGTGTTCTCTGCAGAGAGAATTCCTCTTTTTCTGCTTTTCCAAGCCAACTCCTCTTTTATTCTTTTTGTAGTTTTGCATCTGTGAAGTGGAGGTAACATTGATAATTATTTCCATGTTTAGCATGCTTTTGGAAAAATGAAATAAAATGATTGGCATGTGTTTGGCTCAGCACAACCATACAATAAGAAATCACATTTTCCTGAATGCTACCACTGCCAATGCCACCAGAACACTCTGTCCCCTCTGAAAGCATCCAACTCCAGATCTTAATTATGGTAGGAGAAAATGAAAAATGGGCCCCAAACACAGCTGATTAAAACCAGCCCAGCCCTGTCCCTGCAGCTCTGGGAGAGGAGCCCCAGCCCTGGGGTGAGGTGTTCATATTCATTGATAGGAAGCAAACATAGATGATTCACCAGTTTTTGACCACCAAGCCAAGATGCAGGTACAAAGGCAGGTGCAATGGGATCATAGGATCATTGAGTCCAGGGAGGTATTAACTATGGTCAGGGAGAGGGAAAAGTCTGGACCACTGAAACCAGAGGCCAGGACCAGGAACAGGTGCAGGGGAACTCAACACTACAGTTTCTAGAGGACAGGATGTGAGGCAAATACAGGGAGAGCTCAGAACCATGGAGGCCAGCCTCCAGAGTCAAGACAGGTGCAGGGAGTACTCAGCAACTTGGAGTTCAGGGGCAAGGACTAAAATCAGTGCAGGACTAGATTAGGATCACTGAGGCCAAGGCCAGATGCAGGAGAGACTCAGGGCCATGGAGCCAAGGGGTCAGAAACAGGCGTACATGGGAGTCAGAAGCACTCATATCTGGGACCAGGACAGGGGGCAGGTGCAGGGGAGCTCAAGACCAATAATCCAGGGCCAAACTAGGGACAAGTGCTTGGGGTAAAAGAAGCATGTAGCCTAGGGGACTGGAACAGGAGCATGTGCAAGATGAGACTAAGAGAGCTACATTTCAGCATAAGACTTCTCTATTCATTTTATGATAAGAGACAAGTGGACCTGGTTTTGACTCTGCTATGTGGCTTAAGACAGAGGTTCAGTGAAATTTCATTAATGCAATTAAATTTGGGTAATTTCATTGGTAAATAAATGCTATAATGTTATGTGACACAATATACACAGAAGTTCATCGACATGAGGTGTAACCAAATGCCAACCTCACATTCAATGCAGAAAACAGAGAGATGTGGAAATATGTCACCCATGAAAAATGCATTTTGATATTCAGCACAGTGTCCTTACAGTTACAAAATTCACTTCCATGTGGATTCCATTTTCTTGCTGACACCTCTCCTCACAGCACCTCCATACATAAACTTTCTGAATTACTCTTGCACCAGATACTAACTTTGGAACATGCCTTATTATGTTCTTCTGAATCCACAAATCCTGCCATAATCATGATGACTTTAGTGTACTGGTGAATTTCTTTTCACCTAATGTTATTGCCTCATGAACTTGTAACCAGGCTAGACTTTTAAGTCATATAAATTAATTATTTAATCATTAACTAGTAATATTGAATAGTCAGATTGTAAAATGCTTCTTTCATGTTCTGTTCATGAGATGATAATTTAGAAAGACATATTCAGAGATGAGTGGATCAAAGTCAATCAATGTTCAGGTTAGGAGGTTGACCTGCACCAGTAGCACAGGTGAGACATTGACACACTGATGGGGAATGACCAAGGCAAATGGTGTCTGAGAAAATGGTGGTCAGAGGTGAGAGCACGTATAGGTTCTTTCTGCCCCTGAGAGGGGATTATACCACTAATATGAGTAAAGAAAATATATAACACCTCTGATAACTTTCTTAAATTTCACACATGAAATTACAATTGAAGATTGACATCAACAAAGTGGAGAAAGTGGTGCCAAACCTCCTTTCCTCCACTGATATTTCAAAATCAAACAGAATCCATTATAATTAACATTGTTAGGGAATATATACATGTTATATATTATATATTCCATATAGGAGATAGATAAGTACATAAACAGACACACAAAAATTACAAATACTTTATGTTTATATAATCTCTGGGAGAAGGGGTACAATGAACACATTCCCACAGCCAGTTTTGATCCTTTGGCCACATCTGATTCCACATTCAACACATTATCTGGCTGAAAGTAAAGGAACCTTGGTTTGGTGATGAGCACTCCTGAGAGAGGACTTTGTTCTCCAAGGGCTCAGCTAGCATCCTTCTCCCAGGGTGCCCCGAAGACAAGGACCTCCACTCATCCCCTCTCATTTTACATATAAAGTCACCTCCCAAATGCAAATCACCACATGAGTGAACAGATGAAAGAGCATACATTTCTTTAAATTCAGGTTCTTCATCAGTTAGGAAAGTATTTCCTGGGATTCATGGACCTCATCCACAAAAACATGAAAGCCTTGTGGTTCTTCCCCTTTCTGGTGGCAGCTCCCAGATGTGAGTGTCTCAGGATTCAGGCATGAAGGTAATGGGGAGGATGCATCTGAGCACAGGACTCACTGTGGTTCTCCCTGTCCTCAGGTGTCCTGTCCCAGGTGCAGCTGCAGGAGTCAGGCCCATGCCTGGTGAAACCCTCACCGACCTTGTCCATCATCTGCAAATTCTCTGGATTCTCTTTAACTGACTATAATATGCATTGGATCCACCAATTTTCAGGAAAGGTGCTGGAGCAGGTCAGCTGGATACATTGTGGTGGAAGCACAAACTATAACCCAACTCTTCAGTCTCGACTCAGCATCACCTTGGACAAATCAAAAAATGAAGTTGATTTAAAACTGAGCAGCCAGAGAACTGAGGACACTGCCAGGTATTATTGTGCTAGAGACACATTTGGAGGAAATCATTGTGAACCCAGACAAAAACGTCCCATGCAGGGCACACATCACTTGACTGCAGGGTAAGCTTAGGCCACCAGTTGGCAATGAGAATACAACCCCTGGGGCAGGTTGAGAGGAGATGGGGAAGAGTTTCTTATTCTTGGCTTAGGTTCCCTCTTCTTGCTTCTCAACATTTAACCCCCAGAGAAGAGTCATTACAACTTTTCTAAGCAGTGCTATGATGTACCCAAGATTCAAACTCAGAACAGTTTCTTTTATTGTTAAGAAAATGTTTCAAACAATCAAGGGATGGGGCATGGTCACAGTGGGTAGACAATTACTCAATGAGGGAATCTGAATTCCCACCCTGGAGAGCTCTGCTACATTCCCCAAGGGAGCAACAACTGTCCCCTGAGTGCAGAGGCAGTGTCTAGCAAAAGAGGATGGCCCACTGATGGGTTCTTGTTATTGAGACTAGCCTTATGAGTATTTGCTCTTCTAATTGAAACTTAGCCTACTGTTATGGGGTGCCTAAGGGTTACCACCTGAGAGCCTCCTTGTTGCTCAAATGTGGCCTCTCTCTAAGCCAAACTCAGCATTTGAATGCATTACCTTCCCCCCAAAGTGGGACATGACTCCCGGGGATGAGCCTCCCTGGCAATGAGGGATTAATACCAAGTGCCAACTGGCAACATGTTTGGAAAAAAGACCTTGAATAAAAGGGGGAAAAGGTAAAGAGAAATGAGTTCACATGGCTAAGAGACTTCAAAGAGAGTTGGGGGGTCATCCCAGAGGTAATACTTATGCATACCTCAGTAGGATCTCATAGAACACCTAAGTGGATATCACCCCACACTGAGGGACCCCTAAGGGCTCTGGTGACACTCAGCTCCTATACAACTGGGGATAGCCCCAGAGAATGATGCCTAATTAGTGGGCTCTTCATTGGCATCTGTGTTCCTGAGAGTGACAGAGTTTGACTCAAACAAGTCATTCCTGTACATGGTCCATCAGTCCCTTCTACTCAAACCTATATGTGATGCAGGAGTTTTTAGGTGTACTTCCATAGACTGTATCCTCTGGTCCACCTATGTGCCAGCTGTGCCTGGAATCTCAGTGGAGCTGCAAATCCTACCCTACAGCTCAATGGACTCATCCAAGTAACCTGGCGAGGAGACGATGATGGGCAACAGACATCCCAGGGAATGGAGAGGACCTGCAGCTGAAGGCAAGATAGTCCTATCCACTATATCCATGGAATATAAGCCCTCTCTCACTTGGAGGTGGAGTGGACATCACCTTCCAAGTCCCCTCAGGATGGGGGGAGGAGCTGTGGACTAGAGTGGACTTGGTGGTGTTCTGTTGTAGCCATATTGTGATTCAAGCAATGGAAGAAATTGTAACAGTGAGGTGGAGCTGGTGGCCACTGGACATTTTTGGGGCAGGGTGAGGAGGGGCAGTTGAAATGTTCGGTCTTTTTTCGGACTTTGGGGGTTGTCCTGAGTGGTGAAGCAGCGACGAATGTAGGCCATTTTCCATCAGAATATACCATGCAGAACTGGGTGGGAGACATTGTGGCCTGTGATGTGAACTGTGGTCTATGCTCGGTGGCAAGGCCCCAGGATGTGTATATCCATTGCGGGTGTAGTACCACGTGGATGGGGAATGGTTGTGTGGGGGGTTGTTGGAGGTGTGGGCAGTGGGGAGCATGGGAATCCCTGTAGTTTCTGAGTAATATTTGGGTAATCTAGGCACCTTTATAAAATGTATACATATATATATAACAAATAACATTTATGTAAACAAATGCACATATATGCATATCATTTTACAAATAAAAAAATTTAAATAAAGAAAGAAAGAAAGATAGAAAGAAAGAAAATGTATGTCTAAATACATTCATACATGTATATCATACAAGATTTTATGTAAATTATGGGAATTGGTCCTGTCTTGTGAATATGCTTGAAAATGTGAACAAAATTTTCATTTACTATCTCTGTGAAGTTATTTCCCTCAACTTAACTTAAATTTCTGAGAATTCCCAGGCAAATTATCCCCCCACCCTCCATCATGTAGAATCCCATGTCCTCAACTGGAAAGGAGGAGGAATTGGAAAGTCTGTCCCTCTCTAGGAGAAGCATCCAAGTTCTTACTTTGTTCTCTCCATCTCATGAGGTGTCAAAGACCAGTTCCCTGCACTTATATTAAGGCCCTTATAAATTATGGTTCTATTACATAAAATGCCATCATTGTATCATTCACACAGCATTGCAATATATAATAGATAAGTAAGATAAAAGAATGGGTTCACAATAGACCATGCATAATCCAGATAGCATTCCTGATACATTTATATTTAATTAAAGCCTTTCTTTTAATGTTCTTGCAGATATGATGGTTGCATGAAGAGAGAACAAGATTGGGGGGGTGCATGTAATTTGAAAACTAAGAATAATTATTATCTAAGCAGAAATTTCTATGTTGGTTGAAAATAAACTTAGTGATAGGCATACATTACCAAATTTACCTGCACTGTAACCCTTGGCTATGCACAGAAATGGAGATGCTGTGCTGATGATGTCTGCTCCCATGTTCATTATTCACTTAAAGCCATTCTCATTCACAAGAAAAATGATTGCCCACAATTTTCTCTGAATCCACTGTGATTGCTATATTTAGCTGCTGCTTCAAAATTTTGGAATATACCATAAATTTGAAGTAACAGAACAGAAAAATTTATCAGAATGGGTTTCTGGAAATTTAGAGGGTGCTGGACTTGTGGGGAGTATGTGATATATAATACACCCCTGGGGTTAACATCTCATTGACCCAATACCAAAGTCATCCTTGATCCTTGGCCATACCCAACTCTCTGATTAGCTTCTTCAGGATATTTCTGGCCCTGAAGAAAAGGAAACTGGGCAAAGAACATCCACACTCCCTTTCACCTTTATACAGAATTTTACCTCCCACATTCAAATCATCACTTAAGTAACCAGATGAAACAAGCACACATTTACTTAAATTAAGGTTCCTACTCAGTCAAGAATATATTTTCTGTGATTCATGGGCCTCATGCACAAGAACATGAAAACATTTTGGTTCTTCCTCTTTCTGGTGGCAGCTCCCAACTATAAATGCTTCAGGGATTCAGACATAAAGGTAATTGAGACAGTGCATCTAGTCCATGACTCACTGTGGTTCTTCTTGTTCCCAAGTGTCCTGTTCCAGGGCAGCTTCAGGAGTGGGAACATGGTGTGGTGAATCCCTCACAGGCCATGTCCCTCACCTGCACCTTCTCTGGATTCTCCTTACACAGCTAAGGTATGAACTGGAACTTCCAGGCTCCAAGAAAGGAACTGGCTTTGGTTGATGCCATGGAATACAAGGAAACACATACTACAATCCAGCACTTAAACCCCAAATTGACATGACCAAGGACACCTCCAAGAACAAATTTATTTAAAGCTGAGCAGCCTGAATTTAGAAGACAAGGGGGTGTATTATTGTGCAAGACACACAGTAAAGAGATGTCAAAATTTTGTCAGACATAAATTTTGTGCAGGACACAGGAGGGGACTGGGCTGCAGGGGGATATCAGGGACACCAGAGGGTGCACAGGGGCCAACCCTCAGGGGCAGGGGCAGAGCAGGTCTGAGAAGTTTCCTTGCCTTCCCTCTTCTTGCATCACAGAATGTGAGCCCCGAAGAACCACCATTGCATCTTTTCTAAGCAGTGCTATGCTGTATCTGAGATTCATCCTCCTGAACAGGATGTGGAAAAATAAGAACACTCATTCACTGCTTGTGGAAATGTGGAATGGTACAGCCACTCTGGCAGTCAGTTTGGCAGTTTCTCAGGAAGTTAAGTATAGATTTCCCATATGATCTGTCAAGATCACTACTAGTTATATACCCAGAAGAACTGAAAGGGACATGAACAGATATATGCAAAACAATATTCATAGTGGCATTATTCACAATTGCCAAAAGATGGAAGCAACCCAGGTGTTCATCAGCAGATGAATGGAAAAACAAAATGTGGTAAATAAATTTGATGGAATATTATTCTGCTCTAAGAAACAATGAAGTGTTTCCACAGACAATATGGATCAACCTCATGAAAACTATGTTGAGTGAGAAAAGCCAGACACCAAAGGATAAATATTGCATGATCTTACTGATATGAATGAAGGATTGTGAGCAGACTCATGGAGGTAGATTCTGGAAGATAAGTTGCTAGAAGATAGGAGGGTAGTAGATATTAGTGAGTTGGTGATTAATCTGTGCAGAAATTATAGTTTAGTTGATTGTAATGGTATGGGAATGGATGGAGGTGATGAGGACTTAGTCGTGTGAGTGTAATTAATGGTGCTGAAGTGTGAGTGTGAATGTGGTTGAAAGAGGAAGTTTCAGCCTGTCCATGAGGTTAGAAGAAAAGCTAGAGGAATAAAGAGGCAATTGTATTATTCAGTAAGTTCTGGAATGGCTGAGGATTGTAGTTAAAAATACAAATACAAGAATGTTTGCATAACAAAGATACATCTCTTTCACTTTTGAAAGATACTTTCACTAAATATAGAGGCCTAGATTGGTGCTTTCTTTTCAATTCCTTTCAACATTTTTGCTTGCATGATTTCTGATGAGATGCATGATGTAATTCTTATCCTTTTTCTTCAATAAATAAGTCATTTTTGGTATTTATTTTAATATTTATTTCTTTCAATTTTTTCTGCATTTTTAATATGATATAGATAGGTATCTTATAAATTGTGCTTGGTAAACTGTGGGAATTCATTCCATATTCAGTTCACATCCTAAAATACATGTTCAGTGACACAGTGATGGGGATGGTGACATGTTCAAGCCACTCCACTAATGACATGCTAGTCATGAAGCAACACACATTAGGTAAATGACCTTCATTTAGACAATTCCTAGAGAGGGACATAGAGGCATACAGACTCTAAAGAAGCCTTGTGATGCCCACATCCTGGTACTCATACCCTCATATAACCCTCCTCCCTACACACAGAAATAGACACATGAGTAGGGGCAGGACCTGTGAATCCCTTCTAACCAAAAAATATGGCAACGTAAAAGGAATATCACTCCTGTGAAAATTTTCAGTTATATGAAACCCTGTGTTGAACAGCAGTTTTACCCTTTCATATCTCATACCATCAGTGACTTGGAAAAAGCAAGCATTCATTAATCCTACAGCCTCCAGGACATGGATTCTGCCAATAATGCAATCCCTTCCCAGTCAGGTCACAAAAAAATGTAGCCTGGATGACACTCGATGAAGCCACATGAAAACAGAGCAGAGGATCCAGTTACACAATCCCAAGACTTCCTATAGAATTGGGCATGAGATACAAAAGGTGTGGTGATTAAAGTAATGATTTTTGTGGGAGTTTTTTTGAAACAAATTAAACACATACACACACAACAAACACATAATGTGAACAAGGCATTATACAGGTTCCCCCAAAATATGTTCTATATACCATCATTCCCATATGAACAAACTCCCTCACATTATGCAATTCCTAGATACATGAACCCAGCCACCCCTCAAGATCAATCCTTACATGTATAGGAGTTAGTTATTTCATATTGGACAAGGTAGCCCAAAGCACCATGAGAATTGAGTTTGGTGGCACCTAGCAGAGAGCTGCAGCCTTGTGGACATGAACCAGGAGATGCAGGATGACCACCAGATGCTGCTGGGCTCACTGTTCCCTCTAAAAAGACCAGGAGCAGGTGCACAAGCTGGCACCAGGGGAACATCAGGACTGGCTTCCACCGTGGCTATTTCCACCCACTTCATCACTCTGTGATGGAGACAGATGTTCTGGAGGTTAGACACAAGCTCCATCACAACACCAGACTTGAGGGGGGTTGGGGTGCTGTAGAGGGCCTGCTACCTTCACCACAGAGAGCCCCTTCTTGTCCCCATCAGGCCCTCACCAGGACACACAGCAAAGATCTCTGGTCTGCCCTGGGAAACTGTCACAGTTGTAGCAGGTGCCCTCTTCAGAACATAACATGAGGTTATCCTGTCTAGGATAAAAGTTCCCAGGTAGCCTGAGAACCTGAAGCAGAAACTTCAGGATGGAAGGGAGGAAGATGGAGGGAGAAGAGCATCCATTTTCCATGAGATGTGCAGCATGGTTGGGAGGAAGCTGGTTGCTGCCCCAGCTCCAAGACATCCAGGCAGCACCTCCCTGAACCTCTGAGAAATTGGCCTCCCTTGGGAATTGAGAGGGAGCTCACAAGGTCAGACCCAGCTGGACATCCAGCCTAGCCTCTGGGTGCTTTCACCGTGGGGGTAAATGTTACAGATTGTGATTCCCTTTCACCAGGCAGATGTCATCAGCATTGATGTACAGTTGTCTAGAGACTCAATCTCCGAATCCCTGTAAACTGCAGATGAGAGGAAGATAATATGCTGACAGTTATCTGGGCGATGTGGGTGCTGGGGGGATAGAAAGCTGGATAATAAGTACAGTTCTCCAGGAGGAGATGAGAGAAAGCACTGCACTCTTTCTAGTACTGAAGTGCTTTTCTCTGCACTCAATATCAGAGGAATTCTCCCTGCCTCTTGTCACAAGGCCTCTGGATGCAGAGACTGTAGGGCCAAGAGGGAGCTGATGTGCACTATTGGGAGAGGGCATGCAAATGAGCCACCTCCCTCTGGTCCTGCAAACAAGAAGAGGTCCAGTCCCTCCAGCTCAGAGAGGACCCTGCCTCCCCTGTGCCTGAGCTCTCCCTCTTCTGTGCCCAGGACTGAGGAAGAGGAGGCACCATGAAGTGTGTGCTGAGCTGGGCTTTTCTTTTGTCAATTTTGCAGGGTACTATTTTTGAGAACCTGGTGATGAAGCAGTGTGAATGTGTGTGTGCATTTGTGTTTGTGTGTGCATATGTGTGTGACCTTGTGTAACTCAGCTTCTAAGGTCTGTTTTCAAGTGTCCTGTGTGATGTGCAGCTTGTGGAGTCTGGGGGTAATGGGACAGCCTGGAGGGTTTCTTCACCTCTCCTATTCAGCCTCAGGTTTCACCTTTACTGATTATGACATGCACTGGGTCTGACAGGCTCAAGAAAAGGGGCTGGAGTGTTTCTCATTTATTCATGCTAGTGGTACCATATTCTAAGCAGACTCTGTGTGGGGCTGATTCACCACCTCCAGGGACAATGCCAAGAGCCAGCTGTATCTGCAAATGAACAGCCTGAGACCTGAGGACACTGGCCTTTATTACTGTGTGAGAGACACAGTGAGCAGAAGGCAATACTGACCCAGACATAAACCTGTTCTGTGAGGTGGCCATGAGGGGATGCTCAGGACCCACTGAGCACAAGGAGCAGGTGCAGGAGCAGGTGCAGGGAGGTGGGTAAGGGCTGGTTTCCTGTCAGAGCCTGGAGCTTCCTATTCAGCTAACTAAAAACATGTCTAAACTGATGTTCCTGTGCCTATCATTGATGTGAATTATAAAAGTTTTGCTGCAATAGGAGCAAGCACAATCACCTACAAAATCTTTCACCTCTCCCTCTTGAAGGCAGAAAGACTCAGCCAATGTTACCAGGTCCAGAATTCAGAATAGCTGAAGGCAACTTGGTGAATCCTTTAATATGAGATTGAAAGAAGAGAAACCCAGTAAGATTCCCCATAAAGACACTCTTTGTGATTCTCATGAGAATCAAGAGAAAGGCTCTTCTTCAGTCTATAATGTAATGGGTTTCTAATTGCACTCCTACTCACACAGAGGTATGCACAATGGGTTCAGCATTGATCTCACTATTTGTCTGATAATATATTTTATTTTCTGCTCATCTTTTTGCTCACATTTCATTCTACTCCTTCTGCTCTCTGTCAATGGATGATGTGGTTCCTGTGCTCTAAATCCCAAATCCAAGGCCCATTACCTGGAGCTCAGGTTCTGGCTCAGGCTGAGGAGACATCCTCGCTCACCACTACCTGGGGCCCTCTTCTCTGGCCACTGGATTTGGAATCATGTGGAAATGCAAATGGCCATTACTATCCATGCAGATAATTGATGTTTGGTCAAAATGAGATATAAATATCATGTTGTTCTCAAACTGTCACATTGTCTCCTCTACTTCCTGTGGCTTTGTGAAGAGCTTCTGATGGACTCCCAGTGTGCTGTGAACTATGGAGGATACAGCTATGTCTTTCTTTGTGAGCTGTGTCCTTGTTCCACATGATGATCACAACACACAGGAAGGAGAATAAGAGCTGCATGAAGTGAGTGCTCCCAGGTGGCCTTTTGTCTAAGAGCTCTGGGACTCTTTCTTTACCCACTCTGTGACTGTGCTCAGTCATTTGTTTCCCCTCGATAGTGTAAGGAAATGTTATTCCCTTTTTATTTCATGCACAGGTGAAATTGCTTCTACTGTCAGGTAGAAGCAATTTTCATGTCTTGCAGAACTATTTAGGTCCCTAGCACATGTGCTTTATAAAATATTCCTTTCCAAATAAGAGTGTTTAATCTTGTGGATTCTGGTGGAAAATTTGGAAGTTGACTTGCCTCATAGAGAGATTTCTATTCTTGCAAAACTCCTGCATCTACTTGGAGACAAATGTGTTTGCTCATTTCAAATGGGGAAAACTGGATTAACTGTGGTAGAAGCATGGCTTTCCTCTTTGGGGATGAAGATGTGAGGCCATCAGGACTGGTTGGTGGAGGGTGATGGAGCCATGTTGCATATCAACTGTTAACCAGAACAGGATAGACCCAGTTTAGGGACAAATTTAACTACTGCTCCCTGCTTTTTTTCTGTTTTGTTTTGTAGATACACTCACAACACTTTTTCTTTCAAAACATTTGCAATATAAAAATATTTTGCTATATATAATGAGCCACAACAAATTATTTCCTTCTTGGTTTGGGTGAGCAGTCATAAAGGAAAGCTGCCATGGAGCAGGATGCTGTGGGAGTCCTAAAGTGAATGGCATAGAGGGGCCCTTAGCAGGTAGAGTGGAAACTTTGTCAAAACATGCATATGTCCTTCTCTGAGGAACAAAACAGGGCTCAGATGATATTTTAAAATAAATCTTCAAAGGCAGGTGGAACAGATCTTTCCATAAAATGTTTTTTTGTGTGTGTGTCTGATATGATCTATGATCTTGCAAAGTTTAATTAAAGGGAAAGCTACAGACATCACCTTATAGGTGTTCCATGAACCAGCCATTGTTACAAGGGACCAGGTGGAGGTGAAATATCTATCTTGTGGGGCCTGTTTGAGGAACTCTCAAGTGAACAGAAAAGTGAAGCTGCCATAAATACATGGATGAATAACACAAATAATTGTGGTTCTATTGGTTTTTAATGAAAAACTGAAACAAGAAGCAGGGCAGTAAAAGTAAACATTGAATTTCCTCTGGATATCATCACAATATTTAATATTCAAAATTAAAATCTAATATTATACCTATGGTCTAAATATGTTTGTTCAAAGATAATGATAAAATATACTATTTAATATTTGTAATAATGTAATAAATTGTAATATATAAATTTATTGGTTCATTCATAGGTTTACAGATAAAGCATACAGAATTTGCAAAGTTCCGATGTACACCCCCAAACATGCAGTTTTATATATTATTAACCATATGCTTTAGTTTGTTATTTTGTTGCAATTGATGAAACAGAATTATTATAATTATACTATTAACTATACTCAATAGTTTACATTAAGGTTCACTGCTAGTGTTGTAGAAATCTATGTTTTTAGTATTTGTTTTCTGCTAACCTATATACAAATATTTTTCAACTACTTCATGGTTATTTTATATATTTTTTACTCATACATATAGGATCTTTTATTCAATAATGTCATTTGATTGCAAAGGAAAGGATGTTGAAATGTGCAATCAATAGAATATATCACACAAATTTTTATTAGCAAAATCTTTTTCACTTTTGCATGGATAGGAATCAATAATTACAATAAGATTGAATGTGGCTATCATAATGCATAGAATTACAGCATTATGGTTATAACAATCCACCATGAGTTTTCATTAATTCTTTCCAAATCTAAGAGCAGGCCAGATAAGGCTGTTAAATGGAGACACACTGGGGATGTCTTATATAATAGGTCTCAATCCTTGAGGCCCCCATTTTAGTATACATTGGGCTATATTAAATATTTAACTGGGGAATGGGTCATGAGCCTCATTTTGTCAAGCCAATTTGCAATGCCATAACAATGTAATGTTAATTTATTAGTCATTGGGTCAGAGCATCCATGGTATTATGGAATATTTCAGGAAAATGTGTGCTATGACCATTGGGAATTTATTCAAGACAATAGTTTCAAAGTTAGGATGAGGCATATATTTTTGTCCATTTCATAATTGGAAATTCTCCTAAGAGTATAGGGGACACTGTCTTAGATTGCAATGCTGTTATTACAAATAACACAAACTGATTAGCTTAACAACTGGAATGTTCTAGCACACATATTTCAGAGGGTAGATTTTCAAAAATAGAGGCACAAAGCAAGAGCATGCATTCTTTCCAATACTTCTATCATTGTGTTGCTTACTTGCTACAATCTTTGGGGTTTATTAGTTTGTATCTCTGTCTCAATTACATTACAACCTCTCCATTTCCACTGACTTCTAAATTCTCACTCCTTTCATTGAGTCCAGATTTCTGTACTTAATAAGGCCTTCAGTCATAAAGATTAAAGCCTGCACTCCTTCAGTTTGCCCACAATAGGATCTTAGATCTTATTCTCAAATATGAATTCACACCTTAATTGATAATACATCTTCAAATAGCCCCATTAATAAATGGGTTTACACCAACAGGAACACAAATTAAGATTAAAATATGTCTTTGGTGCTTGCACAGATTAATGTATCAAAGTCTGTTTTCTTAACCCCATAGACATGTTCTTCTCACAAGAAAAAAATTACATCATCTTAATTTCCTAAAAGTCTTACGTCAATTCAGTACCTACTCAATCACATCAAAATCAGTTATGAGTTTGGCCCATCCTAGGTAAACTTTTTCTTCATTTATGGACCTGTGAAACCTAGAAAATATTTTATTCTAGAAACTAGAATATATTTTATACATTTCCAAGATATGATGGTGGGACAGACACATGATAACTATTACCATTCAGTAAGAGAGACACTGGAGACAGATTGTGATTACAAGACCCGGACAAGTGTGAGACTCAGCAGGGAACTCTCCACTAAATTTCCAGGCCTAAGGGTAAACTGCTGATGTATTCTTTGTCCTCCTGCCTGCAAGAATGACCCCCACACATCCCAAGGGCATGGTAATGGCCAAGCTCCCTGAATGCTAGGGCCTAATCCCAAGTCCTTCTAAGCATTGAAAAGGGGACTTCCTCCAAGCACCCTTCTGTCTCTTCTGTTTTGTCCCAACTAGATGTCTGCAGTTGGACTTCTGCTCCCATGGTTCTGTCTTTTCCCCTCTGTCTACCTACATCCAGGCTGGCAGTGCTCCTGCTCACAGAAAATTTTCAAAAAATTGTTGATTTCCCATTCAGTTTGAGGGGTTTCAAGCCATCCCAAACAAAATGGTTTTCCATAGATCCTTCCTAGACAAATAAATTTCCAATTCTAAATTCCTCAGAAATGACTGACTGGATCTGTGAGTTTTATGTCTAACCCCCTTAGAAAATAGATATTTTTTCTTGATGTAAAGACTCAGGCCTAAGAGATCAGTTCTTCCCAACTTGATCTATAAATTCAATACAATCTCAAATAAAATCCCAGAAAACTATTTTACAGATATCAGAAACTTATTCTAAAATTTATATGGAAAGACAAAAGGTATAAATTAACAACACAATACTGAAGATGTAGGGCTAAGATGGATGGATTAAAAACTAATTTCAATTCTGAATATAAAGCTACAAGAAACAATGAAATTTGTAATTGATGAAAAATAGGCAGGGAGATCAATAATGTTAAAGAATAGAAAGCCCAGAAATTGATCAATGCAATTATAGTCAATGGATATTTGACAAAGAATCAGTAGCAATTTAAAGGAGGGAAGACAGTCTTTTCAACAAATGGTGCTGTATTCAAATGTAAACAAATAAATTAGACACTTACCTCTCATAAAAATCAATACAAAGTGATTCATAGACCTATATATAAACCACAGAACTATAAAACTTGTACAAGAAAACATAGGAGAAAGTCAAGGGGTCTAGGGCATATGCAAAGAATTTTTATTTACAACTCCACAGGCACAATTTATGAAAAAATGATAGCATGTACTTTATTGAAAGTAAATTCTTCTTCTTTACTAAAGACCCTGTAAAGGGGATAAAAAGTCAAGGCACACACTAGAGAAAATACTTGTACAACTTATATCTGACAAAGGACTTTTATACAAAATGCACAAAGAACTCTTATTACCTAACTATAACAATACAATCCAGTTAAAATTGTTCAAAAGGTCTGTACAGACATCTGATCAAAGAAAATGAGCAGAGGTCAAAATAATATGAAAAGGGAATTAGAAAAACAAAAGGAAATTAGAGGAGAAAGGTCAAGTAATGGGTAACCCTGCTTTTCCTCTGAAGATTGAGAAACTTGGAGAGATGCTGTCTTCTGTGTGGGGCTGGACTGGTCCCCAACCATTTCCTTCAGAGTTGATATCATGAAGCTCAATCAGAGGTGCCAGAAATCATGGCATTTTGTCCATCCAGGTTTCTCCAGCCAGAGGTCTCAGACTGAAAAGGACTTCTCAGAGAAGCATTCAACCTTGTTAATGATGTCTGTATGACTCTTCTAGCTGCCCTGAGCTAAAGCTCTGTAGAATAGAGATTTGAGAAGGGACATATTATGAAAAGGACAGCAAATTTCTCATAGAAATAATGGAAATCAATGAAAAACTTGCAGAAGCTCAAAGTGATACTGCAAAAAGAAACTGAGTACATTGTCAGAGATGTTTGTGATGTGTCACAGTGTAAGCAGGCACTGGCTTGACACTGAGAATAAGGCAGTGCACAAGAAAGACATAGCCCAAGACTTTGTGGACTTTATGTATTACAGCTGCACATGTCCAAAATGGAATTCATGAGTTTCCCTCTGACCCTTCACTAGAATTGATTCCTAAACTTCCTCCCATATAATTACATGCTAAGGTCCAGCTGAACAGAAAGAATATACTATGTGAGCAAAGCTTTCCAACAGGATGACTTTGAAAAAGCCAAGAGCATTTTAAAAGAGATGAACTACTTAAAAAATATAGAAGATCATGTTAAAGAAGATTCCACTCTAATGGTTGCTAATTTAAGTTTTATATACAAAATTCTTGTATGTATTTATTTAAAAAGGAAAATGAAAAGATGCTTATCATCATTTGTCTTCTTGGAATTTCAAATTAAAACTACAAGATACCACTGCAGGTGTTAGAAAGGCTAAAATAATTTTTTAAATACCTGCTAACACCACCTGCTGGTGAGGTGAGAACAATTGCACCAATCCCACTGCTGGTGGGAATCCAAAGGGGCACAGCCACGTTGGAAACGTTTGATTATTTCCTACAAAGTTAAAGTTAGCCTTACCAAGTAAACCAGCAAATGTGCTCCTTTGTGTTTACCCAACTGATTTGAGAGTAAATGACCACAAAAACCTACACCATTTTAATTCACTATCACCAAAATCTGGAAGCAACCAATATGTCCTTCAACACGTGAATTGATCAACAAATGTGGTGCAGCCATATGATAGAATATTATTTTTGTTTCTTTCCTTTTACAAATGTTTCTCTGCTCTATATTCTCTGAAATTATATCAACTTAATCTTCTACATGCTGATGGCAGTGGGGGAAGGAGGGAGATGTGCATGCCAGTCCCCACTCGGGCATCAGTGGCATCCAGAGGAGACAGGCATGAGCAGGTGTCTGAGGAAGGAGGGTGGGCCTGCTGGACACTCATCTACCTCCTCAGTGCTAAAAGCCACTCTCCCATCATGACTTTGGGGATTTAGGCTTCATTAGGTACATCCCTGTGTGTAAGAAGGAGGGAGGAGAAGGATATGACTGCTGTGCTCTGGTCTATTCTGATCTCCCCTTCCCTGAGACTCCTCCAGCTGAAGCAGGGAGATGGGATGGACATAACAAAAGTGCTTTCTGTTTCCTTGGGCCAATGCCAGCAGTCCAGCTTCTCCCTCTCCAGCTGCCTCCCCTACCCTGCACTGGTATGAGGTTCCTCCCAGCAGACCCAAAATGGATTGTGTCTCCTGGAGCTGGGCAGCCCAGTGACCTGCAGGCAGCCACCGTTGGTTGTTCTGTCATTTGTCCATTCATCCTTCTCTTCTTCCCCCTCTCCACTCTCTCTCCCCTTCTCCCTCCATCATCTGATTATCTACTTAATCAAATCTTTAAATGTGATTATTGATTTCCTGCCTTGGTGGCTGGAGCTTTTGGTCCACTAAGGAACACAGACATTTGTATGTATAATTACAGTAAAGGTATATGAGAGCCATGACCCAGGAAGATCATGCTGCTATAGGAGCATATAACAGGGTTGTCCCACCCAGCTTCAAGGGGCAGGAATCAGAGGAGGCTTCTGGGAGGAGGTGATTCTAGAGGCAACAGGATGACACTCCTCTGTCTTCCTCTGAATATGGAGAATAGGTCTTGCAAGGAGTCCACCTTCCCTAGAAACAGTGTCCATTTTTCTGTCCCACTCTGTAGAAAAAGTATATGGGATGGAGGAGCAGGAGGACAAGGGTGACTCCAGGTGTCTGGCCTGCTGGAGGTGGGTGGGAGCTGTCCTGTCACTGTTCTCCTGTCCCTTTCTGGTTTTAAGTAAAGAACACTCAGTGGTCTCCTCTGTTTAGCAACAGTGCTCACTGTCTTCCATCCATGTGGACTGTATTAACATTTTCAGTACAAAAACACTAAATGAATTTTAAGCATTTCAAGGATGAAGTCTATGCTTAGTCATCTTTGAACCCTCCTCACCCATGGGTGGTTTGTGCTCATTAAATCTCTTTATTCAAAAATGAGGACTTTATCTTCTCTGTGAGAGATTTGTGAATGGCTCATCAATAGATTTAAATTGAGGAGAGTTGTATGGTATGCATGATTGCCCTTTAAAATTTTGAAATTGAAAAAAGAATATTGAAAGGAGTCAAGGCAGTTTTGAAATAGGATTTCTTCATCCTTGACACCTATTGCTTTCTCATGCCAGAAGATTTTCACCATCAACACTTAAGAGTCTTTTTCAGAGGACTGGATCACTAGCTTTGGTCATGCTCAGCTCAAAGACCATCTCAATGAACCTGCACCTCTTGGGGCACATCCCTGGAGGAATATGGGACAGTAGCAAGGCCACTGGAGGTGGAAGCGGACACACTCAAACCTGATTCTGCCAGAACTCACTTTAGATCTAGAGGAAACCACCAAGCAGCTCTGTGTCTCATCTTCTTGATTTCATTCTCTCTCTCCCCCATTTCTTTGCCCTTCCCCAGTGACTGGGATGAGAGAGGTCACCTTGTGTGTTGAGTAGAAACCCAGAGCCTTTGCTTTTTTATTTGTTAAAGAGGTGTGTGTGTGTGTGTGTGTGTGTGTGTGTGTGTGTGTGTATGTGAGTCAGAGAGACCTATACCAAGATGAGAATTAACCCAGAATTGGCATGAGAAAGTGGTACCCTCAATTGTAAAGATAGATACAAGAAGAACTGGAGAGAAAAGAGAAACTGTTAGAATGTGTTCTCACTCTGCAGATGCAACAGTAATTACCATCTTTTGCATGATCTGATTGTCATTTGCAGCACTGAGATTATAATGAATCATACTAAAATATAAGAAAATTAAAAAATAAATGAAACACCCAATATGTATGAATATATATTGACTTGAAATAAAATTGAAACTCTGAAATCAATCACTCAAATATAAATTATGAAATCTAAATACAATTCAATACAAATCATTATAAGAAACAGAAATTTTTAAATTACACAAATAATTTTTAAATAAATATTTAAAAATAAGGGTAATTCAGAAATGAAATATATATTAAACATATAATTGAAAATGCTTTTAAAGATAATTGATTAGGAAAATAATACACATTTACAGGGAATGGCTAGATTTTAACAAATTGTTGGGTAGATGTATACTTTCTCTACAAGAGCTTAAATTTAAAAAGAAATATTCAAAAATTAGATGGAGAAACAAAATAGAGACAGTCACTTGCAATAGAAGTAACGAGAATACGTCTTATTACTTATTCTATAGAATAGGAAAAAAGCCCTTATCCATTGGCTTAGCAAGGTCAGAATCTGGTGCCAGGCTGCCTGGCTTTTGAATACTGGGTCCATTGCATGCCTACTGTGTGACCTTGGACAAGTCACTCCACCTTTCTGTGCCTCGGATACACCATCTCTAAAAGTAGACTTAATAATAGACATTTTGCAGGTTAAGTGAAACAATTTCTGTAGATTAGATAGTAATCTAGAACTTAGCGTGCAAGAACAGAGGAACTTTGGTGCCATAAATTACCTTTTCATGGTGTTGGACTTAAATCAGTGGAAATGTATTTCTCTACCACAATTTATGCCTCAATAAAAGTTTGCTTCATTCAAAACAATAAATGAATAAAAAAATATTTATAACAGAGGCGGGACGAGGGTAGACACGGGCGACTTGGGAGAGCACTTCTCCTCCCCGCCCTCCTTCCCGGCGCCGGCTCCACCCACACCTCGGTACCCGCGCTGCGCCTCGGGCTTCCCAGCAAGCACCACGCTTAGCTGCCCCTTCCCCCTCCCCCTCCCCCTCTTTCTCCATATTCTTCTGACACGCAGCCGCGGGTCCAGTTTGCGGGGACGCATCTGAGGAGTCAGGACCCTGTGCAGCCAGCCCTTCCCCCTCTGGCTCACGCACTGCCCGCCACCTCCCCTCGCCCTACTCTTCTCCGCTCCCAGTTTCTTGGTTTCTTCCTTCTGCTCCTCTCTCCGCCACTGGGCTCGCAGAACTACCTCTGCAGGGAGAGATTTTGGGATCATCTGAGGAAGTTGAAGTTGGTGTCCCTGAGGGAGCACAGCGGTAAGTGCCAGGCTTCTTCTCTTGGTTTATGGCCTAATCGACCCCCGCCGCCAAATCGCCCACCCCTTTGGGAGCCCTGCGGCCTCGGCTCGTAATGGCGCCTCCATGCCCCGGCGGAGAGGAGAGATGGGGATGGGGAGGTCGGGACGGCTCTGGCTGTGCTGTGCTGGGGAGGGACCAAGGGTGGGGATGAAGGTGGCACCAGGGCCCTGAAGGTGGGGGTGGGGGTGGGATCTGGGGTGGGTTGTGGGCCTGGGGTCACAGCAGGGTATGGAGGGTGCAGGTGCAGCTCGTTTGGGAGGCCAGAGGGCGGTGGCTTCCTAGGCAGCAGGAACCAAGGCGTGAAGCGGACAGCTCCCTGGCTCACTGGCACTGCTGCACCTATTGAGGGCGTCCAGGCTGGTGGTGTGGGGGTGAGGGCGGCGCCTCTGTTTGGAGAACGGGGTGGGGCTAGGGTCTACCTCTCCTGACTTATGACCAACTTGGCACAGAAGATTCTAGACTCCCTGCCTTTTGCTGGAGTGTAGTATTCCTTTTTGGGCTCCCTTAGAATCCCTTGCTGAGTCCCTGCAAACCTCCTCTGCTTCGAAATTTCACAGAAATGGAAGGTTCCATCTCTTAAATTTCCTTAAGAGATGGAACCTTCTGCCTCCTGCATGTTCAGCTGGGAAGTCTGAGGCCTAGAGAAACTGGAGAGCTTGCCCGGACACCTGTTGTGGGTTGTTATCATTTCTGGGGCTGGAACCCATGTCTCCTTTTCCAAGTCCACTGTGTTTTCACTGACCTGCCATTAGGAAATGAGATGACCTTGAATTGAGGAAGCCAAGAATTGGGGAGCCTCCCTGAGGCGGGGTGGGGAGTTGCCACTGTCTTGTCTGGCTTGTTGTTGGGTTGGGTGATATGGTGGGAATGCTGGGCTAGTTGGTTGGAGGCAGGGTTTGTGGGCTCTTGAAACATGGTCATTAGGGAAGAGAGGCACTGCCATCAAAGAGATTGACTGCTGGCCACCCTAGTCCCTTTGGGCAGGGAGCCCTGGGGCCCTACAAAATATCCTCCCACTTTATTGTGTCATTAGTGGGTTGTTTATCTTAGGTCTTTCAGAGCTTTTGAGGTCCCTGGGTTGAGTAGGGGACATGCCTGTCTCTATTCCTGGTGGAATGTGGGACTTGTCACCACAGCCACCACTGCTTTGTTGCCCTCTCATACCACCCTGCCTGCACACAGCTGTGCCTGTGCTGCTCCTTTGTGTCAGCCTCCTCTGCAGCCTGTGTGGTGGAGGGAGCCTCCTGGTGTTTCAGTCCCCACAGGTTTGATAATGGCAGGACTCATGTGGATTCACCTAGTTGCTGCAAATAGATATTAAGTAACTCTAGAGTAATGAATAACTGTCCCTGTTTTGTGTAAAATACTTCCAGACTGTTGGTTATTCAATAAGGAGACTTTGAGACATGGGTGGTGGGAACCAAGCCAAGCCCACCTGCCCCGGGGTCAGCAGCAATTCAGGGTTCTCACAGCACAGTCTGGAAATGTCTCTTCTGGCCCCTCCTCCTCCAGTTATGACTGACAGTGATTTCTGGATCATGTGACAACTGCACTGGGCTCTTTGTAGACTTGTCTTTCTGATTCCCACTCAGACCTGTGCTGGGTTCTCCTTTGCATGGGGCTTTACAGAGTGCAGTGATGTAGGTGTTTCTGTGTAGGGGAAATGTCTGTCTCTGCTGTCTCTCCTAAACATTTTGAAGTTAGGAAAATTTGTCTTTAGTATTTATGCTTCCTACTCTCTAATTCAATCCATCAATATTCAGATTCTCCAGAACCCAGTGGATCAGTGGGTGGATCACTGTCAGGTGGGTGGTGCATGAGCTTGGGCACTGTCTTCCTCAATATAAACCTGCTTTCCTAGGAACTACTAGAGGGCACTAGAGGCCTGCACCTTAGGGTAGGAAAAGGGTTTCTACTCCAGGAAGTTTGTGGGGCCATCCGTAGTCACAAGACCTTGGCTGGGCACTGAATTCTGGGAGTGTGGCCTGCATGTGAGTGGCACCAGAAGCTGCCCCACCTCCTCCTCCCATGATGCTCAGCTCCAGGCTGCAGGACTTGGTAGTGGGTGGTGTCTATGCTTCAGCTACCAGGACATTGGCAATGGCTGTGGCTCCTGAGGTGCTAGGCCACCTTGAGCTCTGTGCACCCTGGGGATGTTTGTGGTAGACATGCTGAGTTTCCTTTCTTTTAATACACCGAACATCCCCACAGCTGGAGTAGGAGGTTGTGCATTTGTCTGCCATGGACCTGAGGGGAGCTCCAGATCGCTGATTTGTAAATTAACAAAAGTCCATGAACTGGGTTACCATACAGCTGTTAAACAGATTGATGAACTCCAGGATGACTGTGTGTTCCCATTTGTCCAGGGCAGTCCTGGTTTGTGGCTGTTGTCCTACCTTTCCATGTCACCCCTTTTCACTAAGAGTATCCTGGTGTGACTTCATGATATATGCTCATGCTATTAGGTCTATTATGGAAATTTCTTTAAGAAAGTTTGACTTAATGACTGAATAACTTAATAATTTAGGTATAATTTTTTAAATGCACACAAAAATAGGCTGTACAGACACAGATATATATGATTGCACTTGGCTGGCCTCTTCATGCAAGATGTGAGAAATTGTTAAGTGGGTGTCTGGGAGGGGCTTGAACTGAGGGGAAAGGGGCTGGATGAGAGGGGGCTCACCTTTCATTTTGTAGCTTTTTCAACCTTTGCTCTGCTTTTTATTAATATGAACATGTGCTTCTTTTCCACAATAAACATAATAATAAAGATTATGGGGAGGGATCATGACATGCATTTGAAGTATGTCCTGTTATGTGAATTTTCCTTCCAGGAGGCTCCTAGTCAACTGCACATTCACAGACAATGAGACAAAATTTTGGTTTTATGTTCATGAGACATATTTGTGTGTCATTTTCCATTTTAATTTCTTTATCTGGTTTTGGTATTAGTAAAATGTTGGCCTCATAGACTGAATTAGGAAATGTTCCCTTTGCTTTGTTTTCTGAAAGAGATTGTGGAAAATTGGTTTCACTTTTCCTTAAATGTTTGTTAGATATTGCCAGTGAACCATCTGAATCATTCCTTTACTTGTTGGAATAGTATTAATTATTGATTCTAAAGTTTTAATGGCTATCGGAATCTTCTGATTATCTGTTTGATTTTGTGTGAGGTTTGAGAGCTTGCATCACTCAAGGAGCTTTGGCCATTACATTTTAATTAACAAATTATTGGACTTAGGGTCATTCATAGTCTTTTTAAGTTTCTTAATTTTTAAAAGATAATTAGATTGCATAAATGTTACACAAAAAATATAGGGATTCCCACATGCCCCACTCCCCACACCTCCCACAATCTCTGACCTAAGCATCCTTCATTAGTGTGGCACATTCATGGCAATTGATAAACACATCCTAGGGCTTTGCCATTAAGCATGGACCATAGTTCACATTGTAGTCTACACTCTCTCCCACACAGTTCTGCATGTTATATGATGATGTAAAATGGCCTACATCTGTCATTGCAATGTCATTCAGGATGATTCCCAAGTCTCAAAAAAGGCCCTGTATTACAGTTGTTTTTCCCTCTCCCTGCCCCCAGAGCCTCCAGTGGCCACTGGCTCCAAATCAATGTTGTCATTTCTTCAATTGGTAGAATCACAATGTCTATAGTAGAGTTCCAATAAGTCCACTCTTGTTCATGGCTCTTCCCCAATCCTGAGGATTCTGGGACGATGATGTCCACTCCACCTCCAATTGAAAGGAGGCTTATATCCCATAGGGAAGATGGATGGGACTATCCTGCCTGCAGCTGCAGACTCTCTCTGTTCCCTGGGATTGCCATTGTCCATCATCATCTCCCTGGCTGAGTCCAATGAGCTGTAGAGTAGGTGTTGCAACTCCACAAAGGTCCTGGGCCCAGCTGACACATGGACAGCCCAAAGACTCGAGTCTCTGGAAGTACACCTATAAACTCCAGCACCAAGTACAGGTTTAAATGGAAGGGACAGATGAGCCATGTGCAGGGAAGACCTAGTTGAGTCCAACTCTGTCACTCAGGATCACAAACTCCAATGTAGGGCCCACTGGCAAAGCACCAAACTCTGGAGACATCCACCCTGACCATGGGACCTGGGTATCTCCAGAACCCTCAGGAGCCCCACTACTTGGGGAAGTATCCACTTTGGAAGTCTATGAAGTCCTGCTGAGATGTGCATAGGTGTTACCTCTGGATGACCTCCCAACTCACTTTGAAGTCTCTTAGCCATATAAACTCATTTGTCTTTATCTTTTCCACCTTTTTTTCAAGGTCTTTTTCCAGTTGCTTTGCTAGTTGGTGCTTGGCAGCAATCCGTCAGTGCCAGGGAGGCTCATCCCCAGGAGTCATGTCCCATGCAGGGGGGAAGGTAATGCATTCAGTTGCTGAGTTTGGCTTAGAGAGGGGCCACTTTTGAGCAACAAGGAGGCTCTCAGGAGGCAACCCTTAGGCACTCCATAACAATAGGCTAAGTTTTAGTTTCAAGAGCAAAGATTCATAAGCCTAATCATTAATATCAAGTGCCCAACACTGGATCATCCTCCTTTGCCAATCACTGCCCCTGTGCTTGGGAGACTGTTGCTGCTCCCTTAGAGAAAGTGGCAGAGCTATACAGGATGGGAATTCAGTATTCTCTCATTTATTGTGTGGGTCTCCACCCACTGTGATAATGCCCCATGAACATTTGAACATTTTTATAAACCTTTTATGTATGCTTAGGTGAACTTCCTCCCATGCATCCCCCTTCCCTAATGCCCCACATCAATGATCTTCCCCTGCCACAGGTGTAACCTATCTGTGATCCAAAGCCTCTTCAAAGATGAATCCATTACAATAGCTGAATAAAATTAATAGGAAAATGAAATAATGATAATTTTAAATATAAAAGATAAAATACATTAAATTTTTTAAAAATTAAAGATAAAATTAAATTAAAAATGGGTATATAAAACCATGAAAACTATTTTAAAAATTAAAAAAAAAATTTTTTTTGAGATTTTGCCTCTCATCACTGCAATAGCTGGTGTCCTGTCTGTACTGTGGCACCTTCCCCAACTCATTCCCCAGTGTCTCACTATTTTGCATTTTGTTTTCAAAGAAGTTTTAGGTCACAACAAAGTCACACACAGAATGCAGGAGATTCTCATATACTCAACATCCTCCCCCTTTCCTTCCTCCCATATTAATACCTTTTTATATGTGGATGGTAGCATTGTTATAACTGATATGCAAAGAGTGAAACATAGCTACTAAATATGGTCATTGGTTTACACTATGGTTTACATTTTAAACCATACACTTTTATAAATTTTGATGATATTTACCATGTTCTCTGTCCATCACTGTAAGATCATGCAGAACAATTCCACTGACTACTAAATACACCCTCTTTGATCTCTTCTATTCCTCCCTCCCCATCCCCCAAGGGCCCATGGCAACACCCTGTCTTGACTCACTGTATGAAAAGATTCATAGTTACATGCAACAAGATGGAGTTCTTGACACACTGGTTTGTCCTCCCCTATTAGGAACCACCCTTACTCTTGAGAGACTCCCCTTGTTTTTCTAAACAAAATGGTCCTTCTGAGGATGGGAGTCCAACTCCTTCCCACTCATTATGTGGG